>WNWK01034850.1:0-20189 GCA_009830355.1 Cherax destructor
GAGTGTAGGTGGTCAGGGAGGGGTCTTGGGGAGTGTAGGTGGTCAGGGAGGGGTCTTGGGGAGTGTAGGTGGTCAGGGAGGGTCTTGGAAGGAGTGTAGGTGGTCAGGGAGGGGTCTTGGGAAGGGAGTGTAGGTGGTCAGGGAGGGGTCTTGGGAAGGGAGTGTAGGTGGTCAGGGAGGGTCTTGGGGAGTGTAGGTGGTCAGGGAGGGGTCTTGGGAAGAGTGTAGGTGGTCAGGGAGGGGTCTTGGGGAGTGTAGGTGGTCAGGGAGGGTCTTGGGGAGTGTAGGTGGTCAGGGAGGGGTCTTGGGGAGTGTAGGTGGTCAGGGAGGGGTCTTGGGGAGTGTAGGTGGTCAGGGAGGGTCTTGGGGAGTGTAGGTGGTCAGGGAGGGGTCTTGGGGAGTGTAGGTGGTCAGGGAGGGGTCTTGGGGAGTGTAGGTGGTCAGGGAGGGGTCTTGGGGAGTGTAGGTGGTCAGGGAGGGTCTTGGGGAGTGTAGGTGGTCAGGGAGGGGTCTTGGGGAGTGTAGGTGGTCAGGGAGGGGTCTTGGGGAGTGTAGGTGGTCAGGGAGGGGTCTTGGGGAGTGTAGGTGGTCAGGGGGGGGTCTTGGGGAGTGTAGGTGGTCAGGGAGGGGTCTTGGGGAGTGTAGGTGGTCAGGGAGGGTCTTGGGGAGTGTAGGTGGTCAGGGAGGGGTCTTGGGGAGTGTAGGTGGTCAGGGAGGGTCTTGGGGAGTGTAGGTGGTCAGGGAGGGGTCTTGGGGAGTGTAGGTGGTCAGGGAGGGTCTTGGGGAGTGTAGGTGGTCAGGGAGGGTCTTGGGGAGTGTAGGTGGTCAGGGAGGGGTCTTGGGAGTGTAGGTGGTCAGGGAGGGGTCGAGTGATGGGGAGTGTAGGTGGTCAGGGAGGGGTCGAGTGAGGGGGAGTGTAGGTGGTCAGGGAGGGGTCGAATGAGTGTAGGTGGTCAGGGAGGGGTCGAATGAGTGTAGGTGGTCAGGGAGGGGTCGAATGAGTGTAGGTGGTCAGGGAGGGGTCGAAGGGAGTGTAGGTGGTCAGGGAGGGGTCTTGGGAAGGGGAGTGTAGGTGGTCAGGGAGGGGTCTTGGGAAGGGGAGTGTAGGTGGTCAGGGAGGGGTCTTGGGAAGGGGAGTGTAGGTGGTCAGGGAGGGGTCTTGGGAAGGGGAGTGTAGGTGGTCAGGGAGGGATCGAAGGGGAGTGTAGGTGGTCAGGGAGGGGTCTTGGGGAGTGTAGGTGGTCAGGGAGGGGTCTTGGGAAGGGGAGTGTAGGTGGTCAGGGAGGGGTCTTGGGAAGGGGAGTGTAGGTGGTCAGGGAGGGGTCTTGGGAAGGGGAGTGTAGGTGGTCAGGGAGGGGACCAGGGGAAGAGTGCTTGAAGTCTTAACAGAAGCTGTATGAACTGTAGGTTGCAGGGGCCTAGAGCTGGAGCCCATAGTCCAGAAGCACATCTTTGTGGTGTGCCAATTTTTTTTTTTTTTTTAGCTACAGTAAATTGCTTGATTATCAGGTATATTAGGTGTATAGTAATGTCTGTGTATAAGGGAAGGTCGTGTATAGAGATGCAACTATTTGTATGGATCTTAGTCACCAAAAAATCAATAAAAGTAATTTCTTTGTCATATTTTAATATTAGTCTGATTTAAGGGACACTGATGTTGGCTGATCTTAGTGGTTAGTGAAGCCTCCATGTGTGGCTAGTTGCATTAACCAGGTTCATTGTTGACAGATATTGGTGTGGAGTGTGGGGAGTCGTGCGTCGGTGAGCAGTAATGTTGGTTCCCTGGTTCTTCCCTGAGGTGTGGAGGTGCTACCACCACTACTACTACTGCTGCTGTTGGTTCCCTGGTTCTTCCCTGAGGTGTGGAGGTGCTACCACCACCACTACTACTGCTGCTGTTGGTTCCCTGGTTCTTCCCTGAGGTGTGGAGGTGCTACCACCACTACTGCTGTTACTGTGAGTGTTATAAACAATGTTTGATCAGTACTTACTGAGATAGAGGCATCAAGTTGACAACAGTGAATGACTGACGACGACTGCTGCTGCTCTTCCTAATATTATGTTTACTTTTATTCAATGTTTTTCTCTAATAATATTTTTTTCCAACAAGTTTTGTGGTCTGTGAGATCATTATAATGTATATATATCCACTCTCCGTATACAAAACAGTAACTGAACAGTCATTGTATTGTTTACAAAACTTGTTT
Source organism: Cherax destructor (assembly GCA_009830355.1). Classification (NCBI taxonomy): domain Eukaryota; kingdom Metazoa; phylum Arthropoda; class Malacostraca; order Decapoda; family Parastacidae; genus Cherax; species Cherax destructor. The sequence goes on from WNWK01034850.1 coordinate 2,208, forward strand.
ATACAAAGTAAAAATGTTTATTACTAATGTATAGATGAACCCGAACTGTAATTGTGGTGCAGCATGAGTCGGCTCCATCTCTTTGACACACCCTGTATATACATGTGCTGAATAGGTAAAACTTGCGATTTTTGCTTAAATAGCACCGCTCTTCTTGTCGAATAAAGCAAGAGAAAAGTTGTGTATGCAATAATTTCGCAAAAATCATTCTGAACCTTACGAAAATATATATTTCATTGTTTATTAATTTATTTTAATCTCGTCCAAAATATAATTCAATGGATTAGCCTAAATTAAATTGCGCTTGTTATAATTAAGTTTAAGTTTTCTAAGGTTCTTTTGGTACAGAATTATTAATGTTTACATAAATGAAAAAAATATACCTTTATACGTATAAGAGAATTTTAGAAAGGACTTGATTTTAAATGAGTTCTTTCTAATTGACCAATTTTACGTATTTGACACGACATTATATATATCTAGTCACTGGACATGGTCCTAAAACAGCAGCAGCAGTCTGTGGGAGTCTTTGAAACAGTGTTGTACACTGCTGTTTTACAGTGTACACACAGTGTTTTCATTGTTGTGGGGTGTTGTATGTGCACACACAAAACACCTATGAGCAAATTATTTCTTAGTAAGAGGCAGTTGTATTAGGTAGTGATAACTAGGCCTCGACTGTTTTGTATTGATGACAGACCCCATTCTCCATATAGTTTTTTTTTTTATATTTTATTTAAAAACATTCGGATATATCTGCATACACTTATCAGACATTCCCAGTACATATACAGTACATCATCATAACACAGTTTCAAAAATCATATCAATGTATAATATAGTATGCACACATGTGCTGAGGGGCTTCAAAAGTTACCTACTAACCCTCCACTCCACACACGTCGAATTAACACATCTGCCAATTGAACCCCTAACCTTAACACATCATTATACCACAACAACGTACTGTTCCAAAATGACACCAGACAAAAACTATTTCTACTCTCCTTAGACTTACACTATACCCAACAAGTAATGCATACATAACATATAAAGAAAAGCCCAACCTACTAGTTTACAAAACATTCTCCTCAACCCACTCCAACATCCAAATGAAAATTTGATCAGCTTCCCATAACCTATAATGCTTTTACAATAATGATAAATACTTGCCCTGTCCCAATATACATACAGATCACAAAATGATCTAATCACCAACAACACTTTACATAATGAAATATACATTTACAATTATGGATATATCCCTCACATACGTGTCATTGAATCCTTACTAAATGCAATACAAAACACAAACATATTTATATGCCACAATCTTTATATATAAACCTTCTGGATCACCATAACCCCAGAAGACACCATCATAAATCAACATTGTAACTCCCTAAAAATACTACTAAAATTAATACATTTCAACAGAAACCTGCCTAAACACAACCACCATATTTTCACCATGCCCTTTACACCAGACACAGGAAATTGCTTCACAACAATATATGTTATCTAATACAGCAAGTAATAAGACATATACCTGTATACTGTAAAGTCTGATCCTCCTCGACACATTATACATAGTATATACAGGTATTTACCATGCAAAATAACATACATCTGAGAGGGAAAAACCCCAATCCTCTGACATGTAACATATCATTAAATCCTAATTCCCACCTCAAACTATTCTTCATTTGTATTTTCATTTTACATTCCACATCACCCTCATCCTACATACATGTTATACACAACCGTAAATACCATGTCAATCAATCAACCCCTCTTAATTATGGAGTAATACAATTACCCTCATTGTGACATTTACAATTTATAACATTACCAATAAGAATATATATCCCACAACTCCAAACACATGCAGCGCCACCACTGGCGATGAACCAAAATAAATATTTATACCCTACTACCAACCTTGTGCATCAACGATCCTGTATAAATTACAAAGCTGCTCTAACCTACCAAAACCCTTAACACTTAAATCTATTACCCATGCCAACACATAAATGTCGGACCATAATCAAGGTCTTACCCAGCACAAAAATTTTCTATGTATCTGACATGCTACAGAACATTACTACATTATTATATGAGACAAGATTATTTCCAAAAGGCAAAACAAAAACTATACCCTAACCTTCACCTCGCTCAACCAAACTATCGCAGACAAAACCATGCAAAAACCCATGACTATACCAACCCCCCCCCCCAACCCTATGAAAAGCACAACGCAAAACTAACCCTGTCCTTTCCGTCATCCCTAGCCACATACATCCCCGCACCCCCCTCCCATCACTATTTCGTCCACCGTCACCCCCAAAGTCAATGAGTCAACTCTCTCCTTCGACAACGCTCACCCCCCCCCCCTCCACATCCATATGTCGGGTGGAGCTTGGGAGAGAAATATAGGTTGTCAAAGACACTCCTTGTAGGATGGTTACGGTATATTTACAGTATGTGAAGGAGAGATCCCAGCCCCCGTCCATTCAGCTTGTATGTCTATCACTTGTGAGAGGGTACGCCTATGCGTGGCTATGCACATGCGCTGAGCCTCTGACGTCAGCGGGTATCGTGACGTCACACGCAAAGGGACCAGCTGTATAACTAGGATGAACGCTGATACACTACACAAGTGTATGTATAATACTGACACGACAGCTCGGCCATGTTATCGTATGACATCTCGGCATACTAGACAACTCTATAGGCTGAACAGACAGGTGGCACTGGGTGAATCTATACAATAGCAAACACATTATAACTTGGAACTAATCAAGATTAATCTTACTATCGCACTTCTTGAGTTAATGGTACTTAAGAAGATTTTAATGGATCTAGATATAATGGATTATATATATTACAATTTGCAAATTTGATCGATTAATCGATGTGTATTCATGCACTCTACGGCTTCTGAGGAAGAATAAATATTTACAGGGAAGAAGTTTTAACAGGAAAGATAAACTCGGCGCACACGGGTTATACTGTTAAAACTCAGAACTCGGAGAGAATTTGAACAAACAAAAATCTTACTAGATACTAGAAATCTGATAACAAAACAGTCAATAACGTTAGTTCTAGTCTGGATTTTCTAATTTTCTATCTTTAGCTCACAACTTATGATCACTTTCCTACTGAAGGAATGAACAGGCTTGGTGAAGTGGATGGATCTCTCCCCGGTTGAAATAGTTAGCTCAATGACACAAAGTATGAGCAAAGGAGAACGGCTCTCGCTATCTCTTACTGCAGGTAATGATTACTCGACACACGACACTTTACTCTGCAAAGGCTTACTGTCAACTGGAAAGATCACTATCTGGAACACGAGGGACAACAACTGGCACTCTAGTGAATACACTAGCAACAGAAACGGCTTTCTGCAATTGCTTTTGCATCAGCGAGAGATGCTATAACTCATTCAAATAGTCTTTCTTCAACAAAGCGTCCCCTGGAGAGGAACTACTACTTGAACTAGCAACATTGCAAGGATAGACTCAGTACTCAAGGCGGTCCGGGATACCTCCGGCACCCTAGGCATCTGAACGCTATCTTGCATGCAAGATATTGTAGGGACTGAGTTCCAAACAGGAGTGACAGTACTATTACTAGTGCCTTGACCGCTCATCTACGTTAATAAGTAAAACGCATATTATCTACAAGAACTAATCTGAACTTCACATTCCGCATCACTCTGGCAAATCTCCGATACAAGCTGGGAGAACAAACACATTGCTCAAAAGCTAGAGACTGTCTTTCGATCATTAAGGGACTATGAGGACTGTTTACTGACTCATTATGATTATAGCTCTGCATAGCAGCACACACATTATTATCACACACAGTTACTTGAGCTTCAATGCCTTGACTGGCAGAAAACACACAGTTATCACTTGAATTTACTTGAGACATGACTGAGCAATTAAACGAGAATTGAAATGAAAGCAAAATTTACACAAGTATACAGCACAATATAGCTTAACTGGTAGAAATTATTAACTATTCTGCATAAGTAACACGGATAATTGCACAATAACACTAAAGAAAAGATAACTCACTGAAAATTGACTTGGCAAGAAAATTTAACACTCTAAAATAAGAACAATCTAGCTTTACTTGAGCTAACTGCAAAATGAGTTTTCTTTTCTTGTAAATATCAACAAAATTGCAACACAAAAAAGAATTAAATGCACAACTAATTAAAAGAATTCAATAATGGTTATGGCAATGGCAACAATCTGATAAAACAATTCAATAGAATTATTCACTGGCAAAAAAATTAAAGTAACTTTACTGCTTGAATCACTTAGAAAGTTCACTGGAATATTACTTATTACACTTAGGAAATGACAAGTTACTTGAGCAATTAAACACAACAAAATTGATGAAACAAAAATTGAATACTGGCAAATTTAATTTACACAAAATCAGTTTCAGGAATGACTGATTGAAAAAAAAATCACACTGGGGTAAATTATTTGCACACAACACAAAGATATTAGAAATAAAATAGTTTGAACACTCTTAATTGCAAGCAAAGCAAGGTAACTCAATGAAACAGTTACTGGAACAATTTACTAAGAACACTGAATTTAAACAAACTTAAGAGTGAATTTGTTCAACAACACATGAAAACAAATGAAAAATTAATGACAATAAAATGGTTTTAACACTTACATTAGCTGGAAGATACTCATCAAAGGCACAGAACAGATAACTTACTGCTTATACAAAGTCATGCTCTTGTTGACTATATATATAACTATTGGAGCAAAATAATATCTTCAGTAAATTATTTCTCTAATCTGCAAAATGAAGGCACATTAGCACTATACAAAAAGAACAAGTACACAAAACAATATTGGGTGCAATGGGAATAATTACTGACTGCAACACAAGAATTAGCAGGGAATATTACTGGTAAAAGGTTAAAAATTGCCTGGAGGAGAAAACAATATGTAATTACTGGGGGCAAGCAAAATTAATTAATTACACAATTAATATTAACAAACAAGGGTAAAAGAGTAAATGATCAATCTGGGATAGTACACTTGATGGAACACAATTAACAAGAAAAAAAAAAAATTAAGCAACACGTGGACAATGCTGGGGGGAAAAATTAAAATCTTTTAAAATTACTACTTGGTGGAATATTGGAACAGTAGATTACTTTAACAAAACTGTACTTACTGCATACTTAGAAACACAACGAAATTCACAGAAATTATAATGCAATAATTAACAAGAGAGAATACTAGTGAAATCAAAAATTAATGTAAGTAATTAATTTAACACAGAACACTTCCCAGGATAACTCAAAATTTTCTTTAACTGGCAAAAATTGTCTCAACACACGAAATTGTCTCTAGATTATCTGAAAAATAAAACAACAACACAGTAAATGTCTCTAGGGTTGAAATCATTGACTGCAGCGTGGTATAGTGGTGGTGGAGGATGGTGGTCTGGTTCACTCGCGCAGATATCTAGAAGTAATGTGCATAAACCGACGAACTATGAACCAGGTTTTCTAAAGTTGGCACAACAGTTCAGAAGAAACACACTCAGGACGCTCGACCTGATTCGTAGCTAATAAACTGCTTGCAGGACCCAGTTAAGGGTGAAATAATCCACACTTAATGCTTTGTGTGGGGGTGGAGACACGTGGTCAAGGCGTCTGCCTTAGCGTGGGTGGTGGAGGGTGGTTGGGTGGAGTGGCCTACACCGCTTCCCGCGCGCCTGTGGCTTACGTCGTTTATATGAACACACTTGAATTTAACCCAGGGTGGCTTGAATAACCCAGGATACCACAGGGATGGTATTGTCACTCAGAACAGCAATACACTGGAGTACAAGGGCGGTAAAAATGTGTGACTCACGTGGCTTACTTCTCAGACAGCAGAGTGGCTTGCTGGCTTAGTAAAACATTTTCACACAGATTGGCTGGCTTGGAATCTTGTAACAAATTAGCACAGCAAGGTAGAAGCTGGCTTAAGCCTAGGCTGACGTAACTGGTGGTGGCTTACTGGCTGGATATGGTACTCTCCCCTCACAAACTGGCTTACTCGTTCAGAATTTGCAAAACCCGGGTCAACCCCTCGTAGGTTTTAACAAATTAACATATGAAACACTTAGCTGACCAGGAGATACTGTAGATATTGTAGACTTCTTGGATGTAGGTAGCTGGTAGCGTGGTTTCTGAAGCCTGTTTGCTTGCTTGTCGTCGTCTATCTCTCTATAACAGCGTAATCGATAAAAATTACTGCACACCGCTGTCACCACTTGTCGGGTGGGTCTTGGGAGAGAAATATAGGTTGTCAAAGACACTCCTTTGTAGGATGGTTACAGTATATTTACAGTATGTGAAGGAGAGATCCCAGCCCCCGTCCGTTCAGCTTGTATGTCTATCACTTGTGAGAGGGTACGCCTATGCGTGGCTATGCACATGCGCTGAGCCTCTGACGTCAGCGGGTATCGTGACGTCACACGCAAAGGGACCAGCTGTATAACTAGGATGAATGCTGATACACTACACAAGTGTATATATAATACTGACACGACACATACACCCTTCCCCGCCAGCCAAAACAACCTCAATTCATTCACTACTATCCAAACCCCCACAAAATCATATCTCCCAACTAACACGCCTTACACACCTGTTCAAGCCCCTTTTGACCTAAGTACCCTCCTCACCCCAACAACTCCCCCAAGACCATACCCCTATATTCCACTACAAAAGCCTCTTCCCATTCCCTCCCATACACCATCCTATTTCTACATTTAGAACGATACATGTAACACGCTAAGGCCCTAATTCTTACCCCTATTCCCACCTCCCTCAATCTCCACGATCCGCATACAAAATCTACCATACAGTACATCAAACCCCTTCTCACCCTAGCAGTTACACCCTCAAAATCTAAAAATAACGCCCTCAGCAAAGGTATGCCACCCCACCCCCCAACATCCGTATAACTCTCCCTATCCACTGTCGCACTGGCTCCAACATCTCGCAAAAGTACACCACATGCAGTACTGACTCCAATTCCCCACATCTCTCACACCTCCCATCCCGCACCACCCCCATTTGGAAAAGAACAGCCCTCAAAGCCAGCACCTCAGGCATAAACCTATACATTAATTCCCTATCCCGTGCCCTCAGGCACAACCTCCTAAAATCCCTCCAAATAGTTACCCAATCATACACAGGATACACTCCTTCACACTCCACTACCTCTCCCACACCCCTCAACCTCAACATTACTCTTACCAACACATCCTGTGGTCGAACCACCACCAACAAATTCCTCAAAAGATCCTTACAATATATCAAATCCCTACCCTCCCACCATCTACTCACTTCCCCTATGACCCATCTTACCTCTATTCCCCCCCTCCCCCAAAAACACCCCCCACCAATAACCTTCGCACAAACACACACATTGACCTTCTTTCAAACCAAATTAACCCCAGCCCTCCCCTATCTACACTGTTCCTAACAATATCCTTCCTCAACCAATGCCGTCCGTACGCCCAAATGTACTTAAAAACCCTCCTCTCCAATCTAATCACATCCCTCTGCAACAGGGGATATATAACAGCCACATACCACACCGTACTGTATATCATCGTATTCACTGCAATCAACCTTTGCCTTAACGTTAAATCCCCCGCTATCCATCCCCCCAACCGTCCCAAAGCCTTCCCCACGATTCTATCAGAATTAACCTCCCATGCCCTATTACCATCACTCATGTACACAATGCCACATATGCGCAAGTTATCCACAACCAACCATCCAAGCCCCGACCCCAAGCACCACCCCACCCATGCACCCACCTGCAACAATTTTGACTTCACCCTATTCACATTCATACCAGTCACACCGCAAAAAAACCTTATACTTCTTTCCACACCATGCAGATCATCCATACCACTAACCAACACCGTAGTGTCATCCACATATCCCACTATTCCCGACCCTTCCTCTTCTCCCCCCTTCCCCACTTCCTTCTGTACCAGACGATAAAACGGATCTTGCATACAAGCAAACAAAATCTGCACCTTGCCTCAGCCCCCTATCCATAGGTACCACCCTTCCCAACCTACAATTCACCTGCACCCTCACACATGCCCCATCATATACCGTCCTCACCCACTCCACCACCTCCTCCCCAAACACCTGTCTCCTCATGATTTCATACAACACCTCCCGCTCAACACTCATACACACTCTTCCAATCCAATGCTAATACCCCACCCCTCACACAATCATCAATGTAGGATTTTATGCGTCCGTGCCCCCTGATCATACTCCTACCCGGGATACCATACTGCCCCTTCTCAATTATCCCTTCCCACACCATCTTTAACCTGTTCCCCAATATCTTAGCAAAAATTTTGTAATCCCCATTCATCAATACCAAAGGCCTAAAATTACTCATAGTATCCAAGTCTTGACCCTTCCTTACCAACACCAGCACACCCATACCCATTCCCTACCCATTTGCCTAACCCTTTTCATGCAATTCATCACCTGAATCATACAACCACTCAGAGCATCCCAGTTTTCCCTATAAAAATCATTCGCAATCCCATATATACCAGGTGTCTTCCCCTTACTTAACCCCTCTACTGCCTCCCATACCTCCTCCCCACTTATTGGCCCCTCCAGACATGCCCTATCGACCTCCCCCCCAATTACTTCATCCCCCATAATATCACTTACCCCCACACCTCCCTTGCGTCTTGCCAAATACTTTTCAAACCACTTATCCACATACACATCCATTGCCTCTGTAGATCGTACCTTTAAACCACATTCATAACCCATACCTTCTTCATCCACCTCTATACACTCCACCGTCATCGCATCCATTCTCTGCCTACATTTCCTCAAAACAAACTTAGATGGTCTGTCCCCCCAAAGCACATCATCTATTCCCTCTTTCACCCTGCATGCATCAAAACTCTCATTTTGGATTTCCTTCAACATGTCCTTGATACCCCTAATCTCCCCCATACACTTTTGACCCCCCTTTGCATAACACTCCTGTAACAACCCCTCCAAATACTTCTGCAAGCCAAAACTCCAGCCCGCCTCCTCCCTACCCAAGGCCTGATAATACCCTCTTATGCTTTCCTTTGCATCCTTCCCCTGCTCCCACAGCCCCTCCCACCAACTTCTAAAATCCTTCCTCCTGTCCTCCCCAACCACCAATTTTCCATTCAACTTCCAGTACCCCTTGAACCACTTCGCCACACCATCCCAGTGTACCTCCACCAACACTCCTCTATGATGCGAGAATCCCACATTGATTGTTTGAACACTACCCACCAAGACCTTCCTAGTCACATAAACTCTGTCCAATCTGGCAGCATACCCTTGTCTAGCAAAAGTGTACTCGACTATGTCCCCCTCCCAACCACATCCCTCAAACCTGCACACCCTAGCAAATCCCTCAAAGCCCCCAACTCACAACCCACACCTCTTGGTTCAACATCCTTCCCCCGAATCACACAATTAAAATCCCCTCCATTACCGAAACGCCTGGTAAACCCCCAAAGCATATACCAACACGTCATTTACAAACTCCGTTTTCACCCTGCTGGAATGCTCCGCCGGCATATACACCCCAACGAAGCAATCCCTTACCCCTCCCCATTCCCCCTCAACTCTTACCACCCTACAACCCCCACATACCTCCCATCCCAAAGGTCGAAAAGGGCTTGACACAGCTATAGCTACCGCCACCCCTCCCTTTAACCTCTGACGAACCTGCATACACAACAAAACCTTTTATACATAAATCATTTGCACACCTGTAATTATGCTCTTGTATAAAAGCCACTTGCACACCATAGCGTCGTAAAGTCCCCTCCACCCACACACTCTTGACTTCATCCCTCATGCCATTTACATTTATTGTTATACACTTGAATATAATTGCGTGGGTTTGCCCTTCGGCAGCTGTGGAAGCTGTGACACTGACTTACCCTTACCCCTCCCCTTTATTACCCAATTTTCCACCCAAGACACCCCCCTTTCTTGCGCCGGCCCCCCCCTGCCGTCTCCACAACTTCCACCAATGGCATTTTACTAGTTCGCTGAGCGGGTGTTAACACGTCATCACTGTCTGACAAAGGTTCAGACCTCTTACGGGACTCCACCGTCCCTACCTGCTTACTACTAATATCCTCCTGATGCACTTCAACAGTCGTTTGCATGCTCTCCAACTGCTGCACCTCCTGACTTTCAACACGCAATACCTCCTCCCCTTCTACCACTCCACTGTCCTCCACTTCCAACATCGGTAAAGGATCATCAATTATAGCCTGCCGAACCTCCTCCAAGGGTATATCTTCGCCATTCTCCTCAACCCCACTACCCTTCTGCTTCTCATCATCTTCCTGCGACACCCCAGGCAAGGTGTGGCATATTCTCGCTGAACCATCCACCATCTCGCTCCACAGCTTCGGCTGTCGTTCCACATCTCCCTCAGGCAGCCCAGCACCTCTGTCCTCCACCACACTATGCTGTCTCATGTTTCCCTCACCACGGTTCATACCCCGCCGCATACAATTAGCTGCCACATGATCATATGCCCTATACAAGCAGCAAGTACGTCTCTGCCCCATATAAATTACATACACTTGTGTTCTGAAATCAGCCATCACAACGTAGGAGGGAATAGGTCGTCGAATGGTCATCTTCAATGAATACGTTCCCTCGAATAGGCCCACCAGTGGCCCCTCATTCCACTTACCAGCTGTCACTGCATGCACCGTCCCATATTCACCGAAGATCTTCATAATGTCCACTTGGTCCGCCTCAAATGGGACATTTTTAACAGGAACCCAAGAATAGGTCTGGGGGACATCCTTCAGTCGTACATGCATAGTATACACTTTGTCTTGATGTTGATCCACCAGTAGTTCATACACATCAGTTGCCAGAAGGTTTACAAATACATGATTGACCCCATTCAGGGCCACTCCATACAAATCAGAAGCTTCAATGCCGTAGACATCCCTCAGTATTAGCGGTAGAACTGTTCCTGCTGTAGCCGGGTGTAAGACTCCTTTTACCATGTCAATACACACAGTTTGCTACCGGCGCCTGCCTACAGCCGCCATGTTGACAGAAAATGCTAGCTCACTAGGTTCCAACCAGATGGCAGAGCTCAGCATCGCACCTCCTCACCCAACCAGAGCTGGGTGACGCATGAACATGAAAATGTCCAGATGTTAAAAGTTTAATGCACCACTTACAAGTCTTTTGGACAAATGTGACATGCAGCAAACCCAGTCTGCATGTCACATTAGTCCACTGAACTCATATTGTGGGTGTAATCCATTAACAACCTCAGGTTTTAGAATGGTGGGTTTATTGGTCTCTATTTTCCCTTCCACTATCTGTCATTTCGTTATGGTGAATGGATGTCAACGTGACATCTCGTTTGTCATGTCACTGTAAATCCATGGTCATTGGCAATCAACATCAGCACCTCACCACTACGAGTGCCTGCGTTGAACCTGGGCATATGTTTACGATTTGCACACACTGCACCATACATGTATGTTATGTTCACTAGAAAGAAATCACTAAGTAAGGGGTTTGTGTACCAGTTGTAAGTATATAATGTATTCCCCTTACCAAGATGTGGTTCCACCATTGTTCTCGCTACGTCTCCCGAGATACCCAATAACTTCTTCGTATCTACCAATGTTTTATTTCCCGTGTATATAAGTTTATATAATACCATGTCAGTGTCAGTCACAAAGTACAAACAACTTGATACCAAAGTGTTTCCTCTTGCTCGGTATATATGTACTGCTTCAACGACAGTCTATCCTTGAACAAAATCAGACTCGTCAATTACAGGAGTATTGAGTGGATAAAAGTACATGTTGAACTTTTGTGTCAGATACATGAAAACGTTTCTCATCTTGTATAACCTGTTTGTGTCAGTCCTGGTATTGTCAAAGAAGTTTAACATAGGCTAAATCTTTTCACTGGGATAATATCACTGAAGACCGGGGTAGAAATTAGCAGATCTGTGCACCGATATGATGTTGCATAAGCATTATTGTTGCAAAAAAAAAAAACATACACATCTCGGTCACATTTGCCTCCTTCCACCGGTGTAGTCTTGACTGTGGTGAAATCATTGTATTGTTACGGTGTAATTAAAATTCTTGTTAATTTCCCTGTCAAAATTTTCCATCAAGAGCTGGTCAAAGAATATTTGAAAGAATTACAGTTTCCAGGGGAACAAGATGGCAGGAATCCACTTGTCAAACTGATAGGGACTGGGAACAAAATTGAGATTTTGTTGCCAATCCCAGATAGTTTGCTGGTGGGTACTGGACATAAGCTGATTGTGGTGTGGGGCTGGTTGAGTGTGCCCTTTGCCCTGGACTTGCTGAGTCAGCGGTGTAGGTCCCAGCCTGGGCTACTGCGGCATCCTGCATGGCCGCAGCACCACCATCACCTACTGACGCATGCGGTCTACAATCCAATCCAGTTGTAGCCAGGTCATCGTCACTTTCACTATTCCAGGTGTAGGGCAGCGGAATGTAATCCGTCACCTTGAAACTGCAGGTGGTACACTACCCGACTGCAGGTGGTACTACCCGACTGCGGTGGTACACTACCCGACTGCAGGTGGTACACTACCCGACTGCAGGTGGTACACTACCCGACTGCAGGTGGTACACTACCCGACTGCAGGTGGTACACTACCCGACTGCAGGTGGTACACTACCCGACTGCATGTGGTACACTACCCGACTGCATGTGGTACACTACCCGACTGCAAGTGGTACACTACCCGACTGCATGCGGTGTATAAACTGATTCTTCACTGGAGAATATTCTTCGTCACTATTGCTACGCGAATGGTCATCAAGAACAATAAAATCAAAGACCACGGCACTATCGTCACTATTACTGACATCTGAGGCCTGACCACGCAAAGATATTTTCTTTTGTGACATAGTACAACTGAATGTGGCACTGACAACCACCAGAGATGGAGGGTTGTCAGGGTTTACAACACTATTTTCCATATCCTGAGCGATACTTTGTCACAAATTGTTCAAAAAACATAGAATTCCTCTTCAGATTCACTTCCTTCCTTGTTAGAACTGTCACTTGGGAAGAGAAGATTCAGAATTTGATGGAGTGATGTATTTCTTGCCACAAGGCATGGTGAACACAGCGTACCGAGCTGGAGTTCCCATAATGCAGGGGTGGGCAACATTTTTTCTGCCAAGTACCATTTGGATATTTATAACATTATTCGTGGGAAATCCAAAATTATTAACTTAAAAATTAGCCTACTATATTTGGTTAAACATGTAATTAACTAACATGTAATGTGATGGCTGGAATTGCTTCTCTTTGGTAAGGCATGTAATGTTAGCTGGCATTGATGTTGCTACTCGCAACTACTCCAGGTTTATGTCGGTCATTCTGAAGTGCAGAACTGCTCGCAGCAGTAAGTTGTTCCGAACACAGATGCATATTTCAATGCATGCCTCCTTAAAGTGGGGGAGTTCTTTATTGTTTATGTAACATTTATAGAACTCAAGTAATGGGAGATTTTTGTACCTACCTTTCAGCTCCTCGCTTTGCAGCCGAGTGATTTCCTGTTGTCGGTTATAAGATGTTCAATTCCATTTGTTTACTTTTCACGACTTTGAATCTCTCGTTAAACGTCTCTATTAGTTTCGCACATTGAAGTATCATAGAAGGCTTTTGTCCTTCCAGAGTGCGGAAATACATCGTGTTGTTCTTTCGAGTTGCACTTAACACAGCCTTAATTTACCTTCAAATGACTTAACATTTGAAAGCAGGGAGCTGAGAAGCTGGTTGGAGCTCTGCAGCCTTGACGTTCAGTTCTGTCAGGTACTCTGTAATGTCCACAGTGAACGCTGGTTCAAACAACCACTTGCTATCGTTGAGTTTCTTGACTGGTTTTCCCTTCATCTCCAAGAACTGCTTGACTTCATCCCGCAGTTGATAAAACTTCGTGAGCATGTTCCTGACCGTACTCAGTCAAGATCAAACTGGCGGCTCTTAGGTCCTCTGCTTTTGACAAAATTTATGCATAACACTATTGTTGATATCAGTGTTGAGCCGCAACGACTGTGCAGAGACTCTTGATGTCTGATGCAGTGGCATATAATTAAATCACTTGGATCAAGACTGAGATAAATGCAATTATTTTTTTTTTCCGAGGCATACATGGCTGTAGCTCCATCTGTAGTAAGGCCACTTAACTTTTCAAATGTTTAGTTTCGTTGTTGTGCCATGCATGGTTTCAAGTGACAGCAAAAAAAAAAAAAAAAAAACTAAATTAACCTCCCTCCCCCGTCTGAGTCTCCAAACACCCCCACACACATACTCACCTAAAAATAAGAAAACCCCTGACAACCACACCCCACCCCTCCCCCATACATAAAGCCCACCAATCAGCTCTCACACCTAACCCACCAGCCCCCCTCTCAAGAGACCAACCCCCTTCCTGGAAAAAAACCCAGAAAAATATAGCTCGGAGTTAACCCAGCAATGACCTCATTATTAAAAGCCTATATCCTACAGAAAAAAAACCTATCCCACACCCTCCCATACAACTCCAGGTTCCTACACTTAGTCCTATAAAATCTCTGCTGGATGTGGTGGGCATCCCACCACATCCAGACTTAAACATCTTAACACTGATAAACCCCCCACACCCCATATTACCCCTAGAAACCATTCCCTCACCCTCTCAAGACCCCCACAAAAATATACAACATGGAAAGCCATATCCCAAAACCCACAATGTTGACAATACCAATCACCTGCCAGTCCCATCACAAAAAGCTGAGCCCTAGACGCCAAAATACCATGTAAAAAACGAAACCCAATCTCGCATACCCTAGGAGGCAACTTTAGATACCTAAACCAAAACCATGTAAAATTCCAATCGTAATGCAGATAGACATCCATATCTAAAACCTCCATTTCTCGCCCTCCCACCTTATCTAACCTCCCTACCTTCACCTTACCTGGATCTGGAAGAACCAAAAGATGTCGTAAAATTGCCTCACAAAACAACAACATTCCCTCCCTTCCACCATCTGCGAACCTCACTCATCACCCTCCCCACCCTCACTCCTCTAATCCTACCTCATGCTAGATATTCCTGCCTAACATATATCCTATCAAACGCCTCTGCAATGGTATCAAACTCAGCCTGCCCTCGCTACACTAGTCATTACCACATCCCTCCCTAACCAATGCCTCCCGTAACACCATATAAACCTTTATACCTGACTTTGCAACTGCAGAGCATCTTCCTCCAATAGGGGGTATACTGTGGCAACATACCACAACTTGCTGTATACTAAGGAATTAACAACGATGACCCTCTACAAGAGTGACCTCACCAGGCCGCCAACCCCCCATCCTACCAAGAGCGGCATTAACCACCACCGAGGAATTAATCTCACGAGCAACACTCGCCTGATTACAAAAAATCACTCTGCACATCTTTAACCTATCCACTGTCGGCCACCTAAAACCCTGACCCACCCACTTCCCCACCTCCAATAACTTTAATTTCCAGTGGCCAAACCAAAAACCTCTATTATCCTATTTACATTACCTAAACCCTCCATAGTTCCTACTAAGATAGTAGTGTCATCTACATAGCCAATAATTCCAGTATCTGCAACCCCAATGAGTACTCCCTTCCCTCACCCCTTCCGACACCAACCTAAAAAAGGGGTCATTCAAACGCGCAAACAGGAGCTGTGGCAAGGGGCACCCCTGCCGGAGCACCCCTCCCAAGCTCGCGCTGGACCCCACCCTCCCATTCGTCTGCACCCCCACACACGCATCCACATATAATGTGCGGACCCAACCCACAACCTCCGCCCCAAACCCCTGATGTAACAGCACCCCTGCAGCATATCCCTATCAACACTATAATATGCTTTTTCCCAGTCTAAACCTAATGCACCCCCAGCTATTCTGCTCTCTAGAAAACCTTTGATCCTACGATGTCCCTCCCTCATACTTTTCCCCTGGACCCCATACTGACCTTTCTCCAATAAGCTCCTCAAATCTCCTTTCATTTGATTAGCGAGAATGCGAGCAAAAATCTTATAATCTGCGCGCATAAGTGTAATTGGCCTATAATCCTCAATTGTCCCACAAGCACGACTTTTCAGCACTAAAACCACATAACCTGTTGAAATGTCCCCACCCAGACTACCTTTCAATTTCATAGCAATAAAAATCCTAACTAACATCTCCCATAGAACCTCCCAATAACCAACATAGAAATCCCCAGAAATCCCATCCAGGCCCGGGGCTTTGCCCAGGGCCTGACTATTCACTGCCTACCAAATCACCTCAGTTATACTTCCATACTCTCCCTATCTCCGGCCCCTATCCTCCCAACTATACACTCTAAAATTACATCCTGGGATATTCCATCACTGACCCCTGTTCCATCTTTCCTCAAACCAAGCATCCACATAACTTATGGCATCCAGGGTATGAAGCACCTGCTCTTCCTATGCCTCCACTTCAAGGGGCTCCTTGGCGTGGTGAAGAGGCTCTTAGTCTGAGGAATTAGACCTTTTGGTCTTCTTCTTCAGACCGAACCTAATTACCCCCAATCTCCCTCCCTATCCCATCTCCATCCTCCCTTTTTCCCTTTCCTCCTCATCCCTCCCTTATTTTCTTCCCATTTTTACCCTGGGAGCTTCTCTCCACAGGTATTCTAGTTCTAGGTAGGGGAAGGGAATCGTGGTCCATCCCATTCCGTTGGAGTCCTTGGCGGTGGTAGTTTGCCGTGGAATCTGGATCACTTGGGGATGTCCCGATCCCTCTCCAGTCTCCCGGGGGGTTGCCTTTGGTATCTTTCGGGTGACAGGTGTATCTCTGGAGGCCAACTTTCGGATTTCGGGGGTGGTGGCTGAAGGCGGTATGCTTTGTGGCGGATATCCGGCCGCCTCTCTTTGTCTGCCGAGGTGTCTCGTGGATGTGAGTTGCTATCCAGGATTGCTGGTTTACTGGCATGAAGGGTAGGGTATGGCACGGGTTCCATGCAGCATCTGCACTACTTGCAGTGTTGAGGTCCTCTTGGGCGCGGAGGGGGATTTATGCCCCTTTCATTCCTCCTAGGAACTATTCCTCCACGTTCCCCCCCCCTTTTTTTTTTTTTATAACCCCTGTGATTTAGCGCTTCTATTTGATTATAATAATAATAATATTTTTATTTTTTCTTAAAAACAAAAGATGTAACCTAAGCATGGATGCCCTAATCCGTGAACCTACCCCCGGGCCCCTTCTTGATACCGCACCTAGTCCTGACCCTACCTCATTAATGGACAACTCTTCCGGACAACTCTATACCCCCGTACCTCTTGCTGGTGCCGTTCATCACCTGCTTCAGGTACCGGGGTTCCGACGGCCCTTTCAATACGTCTGACCTTCGCTATTCTCTGACCTTGATTCCGCTTCTCCCTCAACGGTGCAGCAATTTTCGAATTGCCCGCCCATCACATCGGACCGCCTCCGGTCTCTCATCCAAACAACCAAGACCCTTACATGACGATTCGACACTTCCTGCTCATTCATCTCAGAAATGACCATCTCATCCAAACAACCAAGACCCTTACATGACGATTCGACACTTCCTGCTCATTCATCTCCAGAAATGACCAGCTCGTCCGCACTCCCCTTAAATGCTCTGTTTCACACTACTCAATGGACAAAGTTTTTACTCTATGACCGACCTCTCCTAATACCTATCTTTCTGATCATAGTATGGTAAAGCTCTCCTACGCCATGTAGGCAAAGATATCTCATTTCATTCTTCAAGAGCGGCACTTGCATCATTCTCTCAGTTCTTGTAGTGGTACTGTCATTTTACCCACACCATTGTCAACGGAATT
>WNWK01034851.1:0-20188 GCA_009830355.1 Cherax destructor
TCTGCTCAAAACTCTCCTCACCAACTTTAATAGGACCCATGACCACAACACACGACACAGATCACTTTTTGATATACCCGTGTTCATATCAACCTATGTAAAAATTCTATGCACATAAAGGGCCCCAGAATCTGGAATTCATTACCAGTAAATATTAAGATAATCTTGTCTGAAAATCAATTTAAGACTCAACTCAAAACCACCTACTCACCCAAACCTAAATGATCATGCTATAAACTACTTTGAAAAATGCTCATTGTTACTTTCCTATACGATAATCTCAATTTTTAATAATATGTTACTATTATGTTACCCCCTACTCATATTATAAGTTAATGTCAAAAATGCTCAATGTTATTTTCCTTAAGATAATCTCAATTCCATATTATCATTCAAGAATCTTAACACCTGTAACAATCTAAGATCTAATATCATTATATAATAATTTAAACAGTAAAATTTCATCATATTGTAATTTTGAAAATAATTTTTAACTAGAATAAACTCAATAAATTTCTCTAATATTAAGTACATAGTTTTTAAGGACTAGAATAAGCTGCCCCTAATGCCATGGCATGTCAGTGGCTCTCCTTGCACTCAATTTACATTGTAACTTCCGATACCCATGTAATCTGCAATGAAATAAAATTTGTTTGTTTGAAAAAAAAAAAAAAAAAAAAATATTTGTCACCTGCCTGAGATACACAATATAATTCCTTATGTATTATATTTGTCACCAGCCTGAGATACACAATATAATTCCTTATGTATTATATTTGTCACCAGCCTAAAGATACACAATATAATTCCTTGTATATTATATGTGTCACCAGCCTGAGATACACAATATGTAACTTGTTTGAAAGTTCAGTTATTTATTAAACTAACAACAGTTTTCAATAATTATTTATTTCACTGACACAAAAGAGTTGACATAAATGAAAGAGATAAATAATATTTGAGACATGAAGAGGACATTTATGTCAGAGAAATGTCATAGATTTAACAGGAAATGTTTACATTATCCTCCACATACTAAGAATACTCAAGGAACAGCAACGCTGGACGAAGCCTGAAGAAACTAAACCTACATAAAAAATTACCAAGGGTAATATTAACCAGGTTAATTTAACATTAACATAGACAAAGCAGCATTTAACTTGGGCATGAAAACATTAACTTTCATTTATGTCAACTCTTTTGCGTCAGTGAAATAAATAATTACTGAAAACTGTTCTTAGTTTAATCAATAACTGAACTTTCAGACAAGTTTCATATTGTGTATCTCAGGCTGGTGACACATATAATACACAAGGAATCATATTGTGTATCTCAGGCTGGCGACACATATAATACACAAGGAATCATATTGTGTATCTCAGGCTGGCGACACATATAATACACAAGGAATCATATTGTGTATCTCAGGATGGTGACACATATAATACACAAGGAATCATATTGTGTATCTCAGGCTGGTGACACATATAATACATAAGGAATCATATTCAGTGCAGGTCGGTGACTCCAAGTGCACGTACTGTGTACATCACACAGAGACACGTAACAACAAGTGCACGTACTGTGTACATCACACAGAGACACGTAACAACAAGTGCACGTACTGTGCATATCACACGGGGGACATGTAACAACAAGTGCACGTACTGTGTATATCACACAGAGACACGTAACAAGTGCACGTACTGTGTACATCACACAGAGACATGTAACAAGTGCACGTACTGTGTATATCACACGGAGACACGTAACAAGTACACTTACTGTGTATATCACACGGGGACACGTAGCAACAAGTGCATGTACTGTGTATATCACACGGAGACAGGTAACAACAAGTGTACGTACTGTGTATATCACACAGAGACACATAACAACAAGTGCACGTACTGTGTATATCACACAGAGACACATAACAAGTGCACGTACTGTGTATATCACACAGACACATAACAAGTGCACGTACTGTGTATATCACACGGAGGAGACAGGTAACAACAAGTGCATGTACTGTGTATATCACACGGAGACACGTAACAACAAGTGCACGTACTGTGTATATCACACAGAGACACATAACAAGTGCACGTACTGTGTACGTATATCACACGGAGGAGACAGGTAACAACAAGTGCACGTACTGTGTATATCACACGGAGACACGTAACAAGTGCACATGATTCATTACCTTTGAAACTTGTGAGTTCATTACCTTTGTACCTTGTTCAGCTATCAAATCTTTGGGCCTCAGTCTCTGGACCCATTATGTACCTCTGTAATCTGTAAATACCTTTGTAACTTGTCACGATTTTGACCAGATCTACCTGAGTTCATTACCTTTGTAACTTGCTCAGCTATCAAAACTTTGAGGTCCAGTCCCTGGACCCATTATGTACATCTGTAATCTTTTGACTACCGCCCACAGGATGGGTATGGGGTGCATAAGAAAGATATTAAACTAACAAAGGCATTAGTAACACTTCAAAAGGCACAGTAACACATAACAGGTCATGGTAAGACATTTAAGGGCATTGTAACATTTATCAGGGCATGGTGAGTCATGCACAGGTCTAGGCATAATAACACATACCAGTGCATGGTGAAGAAGGGTGAGCGGAGATGAGGAGCACCTCGGTGTCGGATGACATACTCCACCCAGTACACCGTCCACTCACTGGGAGACATAGGCTGGTCGCGCATCACGCCTGATCGTCGCACAGCTTCTTGCTTCAATCTGTGTGAAAAATCGCATGTACATTGCGTGTACCAACAAATATGTAATGTGTACCAGCATGTTATGTAATGTGTACCAGCATGATATGTAATGTGTACCAGCATGTTATGTAATGTGTACCAGCATGTTATGTAATGTGTACCAGCATGTTATGTAATGTGTACCAGCATGTTATGTAATGTGTACCAGCATGTTATGTAATGTGTACCAGCATGTTATGTAATGTGTACCAGCATGTTATGTAATGTGTACCAGCATGTTATGTAATGTGTACCAGCATGTTATGTAATGTGTACCAGCATGTTATGTAATGTGTACCACCATGTAAAAGGCGTGTATTTGTATGATCGTTGTATTGTATGTACCAGTGTGAATATTGTGTATGCCAGCGATGCTGTGTATCAGCGTGTGTAGTGTGTGCCAGCAGTCCAGTACGTACATACGTAGTGTGTAGCAGCATGTATACTATGTATACCAGCCCGTACAATGCGTGTACCGGCGTCTTTGCTGTAAACCAGCATATGTGTGTGTATCACCCTGCATGTTGTGTACCAGTGTGTACGACGTGTGCAACAGCATGTACAATGAGTGTACCGGCTTATTCGTGATGTGTATCATTGTGTACTACTTGTTTACCAGCGTCTACAAGGAATGTTGCAATAAGGACATGTTGTAGATTAACGTGTACCTGATGTAAGCCAGGGAGTACGTAGTGTGTACCAGGATATAACTGATGTATACTAGCGTGTCAGTGATGAATACTAGCGTGTTAGTGATGAATACTAGTGTGTTAGTGATGTACAGTGGGCCTTTGAAAATCGTCCATAATCCGTTCCTGAGAGTCCGCCTATTTTCAAAATGGACGACTTTCAAAACCATTTTCCCCATAAGAAATAATGTAAATCAAATTAATCCGTTCCAGACACCCAAAAGTATTTAAAAAATATTTTTTTTTTTTACATGAAATGTACATTTATCTACACCGAAAACAATGAGATATATAGTATAAAACAGTAATAAGTTGACACTTACCTTTATTGAAAAGTTGTTGATGTGTGGAAGAAGGAAGGAGGGGAGAGGAAGGTGGTGTTGCTAGTGTTTGGAAGGGGAATCCCCTTCCATTAGCACTTCAGGTACCAAGTCCTTGCCTTCCTGCTACACTCCCTGCATCCCTGCTACACTCCCTGCATTCCTGCTACACTCCCTGCATTCCTGCTACACTCCCTGCATTCCTGCTACACTCCCTGCATTCCTGCTACACTCCCTGCTACACTCCCTGCATTCCTGCTACACTCCCTGCTACACTCCCTGCATTCCTGCTACACTCCCTGCTACACTCCCTGCATTCCTGCTACACTCTACCACAGGGCTGGCAGTAGGAGCTTTCTTTGGGCCCATGGTGGCTTATTTAGCAGTTGCAAGCACTAAAAACAATGGAATAATGACAAAATGTATAGTATGAATGCGTGGGTGGCGGTCACTCGCTGGTAAACAATGGCACACTGACGCTCAATGTGGTGTTTATGTGCCCAGGCGGCTGGGAGGCCACGCAGACGCGTTTCAGATAACTGCCTATTTTTAAGCCAACGGACTAATATCAAGCCAATATTTTGCTGAAAAAAGTGGCCTATTTTCAAATTCGCCTATATTCAAGGGAGCCTATTTTCGAAGGTCCACTGTATACTAGCATGTCAGTGATGTATACTAGTGCGTCAGTGATGTATACTAGCGTGTCAGTGATGTATACTAGCATGTCAGTGATGTATACTAGCGTGTCAGTGATGCATACTAGCATGTTAGTGATGTATACTAGTGTGTTAGTGATGTATACTAGCATGTCAGTGATGTATACTAGCATGTCAGTGATGTATACTAGCACGTCAGTGATGTATACTAGTGTGTTAGTGATGTATACTAGCGTGTTAGTGATGTATACTAGCGTGTCGGTGATATATACTAGCGTGTTAGTGTAGACAACCTACTCACGCAATCCAACGCTAGGCAACCCTTCCCCAACTCTTCAAAGACCTAAACCTACTCACTGTTCAGAACATCCACACTTACTACTCTGCAATCTACATTTATAGAACCATAAATACCAACTTTAACCCTGAGCTAAAACACTTTCTTGACAGTTGTGACAGGACCCATAGACATAATACCGGACACAAACATCTCTTTGACATTCCCTGTGTCCGACTAAATCTATACAAAAATTCAATGTACATAAAAGGGTCTAAAATCTTGAACTCCTTGCCTGAAAACTCTAGAACTGCAGACACAACCTCTACTTTCAAAAGCACCATTAAAAAACATCTTATCTCACTTACGCACCCAACCGGTAGCTAACCACATGAAAACTACTTTATCTTGCACATTCTTTCTTCTTCTTTCAACACGTCGGCCGTTTCCCACCGAAGCGGGGTGGCCCAAAATGAAAAACGAAAGTTTCCCATTTCACATTTAGTAATATATACAGGAGAAGGGGTTACTAGCCCCTTGCTCCCAGCATTGATATACCTTTGAAGAGTTTCGAGAGTTTAATTACTCTCGGAGCCCGGCCATAGGCCAGGCTCGTCTGGTGCTCAGTCTCCAGGACATAGGCGCTATTTCAAGTCTGACTGATACAGAGTGAAGATCCATGGCATAAGACTTGCCATTTTTGTTATTGAAGGCAATGATGGTGATAATGACGTCTCTTTGATTCCCAAGACTCCCTGAACCCATCAGAAGAATCTGATGGGTGTCCTGCTGTTTTGGAATGTGGTACCGGTGTATGGTATTAGAGCATTGTGTGTGGTACAGGTACATGATGGGTAGTTTTGATACATGGTGTATATGTTACTGGTGTAATATTTGTATTGGCACTCGTGTATCGTGTGTTGCACTGGTGCAGGCTATGTTGCGTTTGTACATGGTGAGTGGTGGTGTGCCACTGATG
The DNA here is from genome assembly GCA_009830355.1 of Cherax destructor. Taxonomy (NCBI): domain Eukaryota; kingdom Metazoa; phylum Arthropoda; class Malacostraca; order Decapoda; family Parastacidae; genus Cherax; species Cherax destructor. Next base: position 5,697 of record WNWK01034851.1, read on the forward strand.
GATTATTTGTTGCACTGCAACACGGTGTGTGTTATTTTTCATATTGTGTGGTACTGGTGCATGGTGTGCAGTTCAGGTCCCTGGAGTATGTATGGTGTGTAATATTCTCCTAATGTATGTGATATTTTGCATAGCATATGATTAGTGTTATTGTAGCTAGGAATGTGAATTCATGTTAAAGAATTCATTTTAAGTGATCCATAGTTAATATCCCTTAAAGAGGATTTTAATCCTCTTTAAAGGAAGGTTCCTCGTCGTGGTAAAGAGGCTTTTGGTCTGAGGAATTGGACCTTTCGGTCTTTTCCTCTGACTGAACTTAATTACCCCCAATTCCCCCTCCCCTGTCCCATCCTCCCATGGTGTACTTTGCCTCGGAATCTGGATCATCTGGGGATGTTCCGATCCCTCTCCGGTCTCCAAGAGGGAAAGGCTTAAGTCTTTCGGGTGATGGGCGTATCTTTGGTAGCTGCCTGTCGGATTCCAGGAAGTGGTGGCCGAAGGAGGTATGCCTTGTGGTGGGTAACCGACCGCCCTCTACTTTGTCCATCGAGGTGGCTCAGAAGATGTGAGGCTGCTATCCTGGCATGAAGGGATGGGTATGGCATGGGTTCCATGCTGCATTTGTATTACTGGCTTCATAGAGATCCTCTTGGGCACAGATGGTTATTGATGACTTACATTCCTTCTAGAAGCAACCCCTTCACCTTCCCCCTCCCCCCCATTTTTTTACTTTTATTCCTTTCTTTTTTTCGCAACCGTTGGCAATACCACTGGTCCAATATGACTCATAACAAATTATATTCCATCATATGCCAAGTTTAGGTTTCTTTCCTTATTATCATCGATGCTGTGGTTGGGAGACTGGGCTCTCCTGTCTTCGCATTGGTCACACTCGTCTTACTCATGGGTATCCTATGGAAAGATGCCCTGTTCCACTCTGTGAGAATTATTGGGTTCCAGTTTGTTTGTCATATTCTATTGGACTCTCCAGTCTTTCAACGAGTACGCAGAATTTACCTCCAATGTCGTCACCGCTCTAACTTTCTTACTTTATCTTCCCTCTTTGCTGACGGCCCCACCTTTGTCACATACTCCCTCTTCGGCTCTTTGTCAGCACCTGGTTTATTACACAATCTTTGATAATACTTTCTTTAGCTCTCCTCACAGCCTTTTCTAACTCTACCTCTGTTCTCTCCACCCTTGCTACTCTATGATCCATCATCACCCTCTGCCCTGCAGCGCTGCATGGCCTTAGTGGGTTTAGCGCTTCTTTTTTATAATAATAATAATAATAATAATAATAATAATAATGAATTTTAATGGGTTTTACTACAGTGGTAACAACCTTTAAATTAATTATATCCTTAAGATGTATTTGTCTTACTGGAATGGGCTCATTTGTGCCACTGACATATTTTTCTTAGTATCCCGTTACTAATTTATTTTAATAGTACAGTGGTACCCCGGTTTACGATATTTTTTCATTCCAGAATGCTGTTCAAGTGCCATTACCAAACGAATTTATCTCCAAGAAATGTTGTAAAATAGACTAGTCCTTTAGACCCAAAATTACACTTACAAAAGCATTTAAAAATAACTTACATAAAGGGTGAGTTTGGGACCATCGAAACGGTACCACTGTATAGTTCACAATTGTGCTTATTTGCGTCAGTATTTAATTACACTAATTATTCATTTTGATTTCCATTGACTGGATGGAGAAGTGAAAGTTTTGAACCAGGATTTCATGCATCGTGTTGATAATTAGTATCTGAATTAAAATTGGATCCTTCATTCTTGTTCATAACACAACTGAATGGGTCACTTTAGGCAATAAAAAGAATTCTCCATTCATTCTGCATCATTGAAATAAGACCAGTAATGCCAGTATACTTAAGGTAGACACACCTTCGTTACATATAGACAGTCTTAAGATTTCAGTTGTAGAAAAACACAAATCAGTAACCTAGTGTTATTTGGATACTCTACAAAGCAACGTTATGGTAAAACAGTATTAGAGGTAAGTGAACTAGTTATTGAAGTTCTGTTCCATATAACTTAAGCATATCTCCAACTGTCCCCAGAAAGCAACATAACCCAAAAAATTATTACTTGGTGTCATTTATGACTTGATGGATATTCTGAAGGAAGAGGTCGTAGGTGAGGTCCTCCCAGGGTTGAAGGCGTCCCCAGCCCTCATTTTGTACCAGCCGCATATTGTGATGCTGATCAATGAAAACTGGCATTCCCAAGATGGGGATACCGTGATAGGTGGCCTCCTGGATGCTCAGCAGACCACCATGGGTGATGAAAAGTCGTAGGCGAGGATCCCCTGGACAGGTAAATACTGTTACTAAATGTTCATGTTTCTTGACATATAAGCTACATGTTACAGACTGAGGCAACTCTACGAGTTTGAATAAAAGACACATCAATAACAACATCAAGAAGGAATTTGCTTCAGCTAGGAGCGTAGCTGAGAAAATACCACGATTACTAGCATCCAGTTTTATCCCGTATTACACACACACACAGCAACCACCCATAGTTTGGTATACAAATGGAGACGTAATAACAAATAAATGTGAGGAGTGCCATGAAAGAATCAAGGAGACATTTCCAGACATAATAGCACTCACAGAAACGAAACTCACCAGGATGATAACAGATGTAATCTTTCCACCCGGATATCAAATCCTCAGGAAAAATAGAACATAAGAAAGGAGGAACACTGCAGCAGGCCTGTTGGCCCATACTAGGCACGTCCTTCACAATCCATCCCACTAACAGAGCAGAGGGGAAGGAGGAGTTGCACTGCTCATTAAAAACCAGTGGGGATTTGAGGAAATGGATGGAATGGGAGAAAGGGACTACATAGTAGGAACAATCCAGTCTGAGAGCCATAAGAGAAGGCCAAGAGAAGAATACAATGAGAGCAACAGAGCAATGGTAGACACACTAGCCGAGGTATGTGAGGAGCTCAACATGAGATTTAAAGAAGTATTTACAGTGGAGACAGAAAGGACTCCAGGAATTCAGAATAGCGAGGTATACCAACAAGTGCTGGATGAAATACACACAACCGAGGAGGAGGTGAAGAAGCTATGTGAACTTGATACCTCAAAAGCGGTGGGACCAGACAACATCTTTCCGTGGGTCCTTAGAGAGGGAGCAGAGATGCTGTGTGTGCCACTAACCACAATCTTCAACACATCCATTGAAACTGGGCAACTACCTGAGGTATGGAAGATGGCAAATGTAGTCCCAATTTTTAAGAAAGGAGACATACACAAGGCATTAAACTACAGACGTGTATCACTGACGTGTATAGTATGCAAAGTCGTGGATAAGATCATCAGGAGGAGAGTGGTGGAGCACCTAGAAAGACACAAGCTTATAAACGACAACCAGCATGGTTTCAGGGAAGGAAACTCCTGTGTCACAAACGTACTGGAGTTTTATGACAAGGTAACAGAAGTAAGACAGGAGAGAGAGGGGTAGATAGACTGCATTTTCTTGGACTGCAAGAAGGCCTTCGACACAGTTAATCACAAGAGGTTAATGCAAAAGCTGGAGTATCAGGCACGCATAACAGGAAAGGCACTGCAATGGATCAGAGAATATCTGACAGGGAGTGACAGGGAGGCAACAAAGAGTCACGGTACGTGACGAGGTGTCAGAGTGGGCGCCAGTGACGAGCGGGGTTCCACAGGGGTCAGTCCTAGGACCTGTGCTGTTTTTGGTATATGTGAATGACATAATGCAAGGGATTGACTCAGAAGTGTCTCTGTTTGCAGATGATGTGAAGTTAATGAGGAGAATTAAATCGGTTAAGGATCAGGTATGACTACAAAGAGACCTGGACAGGCTACAAGCCTGGTCCAGTAACTGGCTCCTTGAATTTAACCCTGCCAAATGTAAAGTCATGAAGATCGGGGAAGGGCAAAGAAGACCGCAGACAGAATATTGTCTAGGTGGCCAATGACTGCAAACCTCACTCAAGGAAAAAGATCTTGGGGTGATTATATTACCGAGTATATTATTCGACTAATCTCTTTATTTTCCTGGGTCCTTTGCCCTTTGTACTTTTTCCATTCTCTAATGTACTTAGTTTTTGCCTCCCTACACCTTCGGGTAAACTAAGGACTCGTTCTGGTTCTCCCATTATTTCTGTTGCCCTTGGGAACAAACCTTTACTCTGCCTCCTTGCATTTTGTTCTTACATACCATCATTTCGTTTACTGACTTTCCTACCAATTCTCTTTCCAACTGAACCTCCTGCAGCAAGTTCCTCATACCTGTGTAGTCCTCCCTTTTATAGTTTGGCTTTTCCCATTCTACTCTTTTTACCCTCTCCATTTGTAACTCTACTATATGTTCAAAGGTAAGAACCACGTGATGACTAGCTCCAAGGGGCCTTTCATATGTGATGTCCTCAATGTCCGAGCTACTCAGGGTGAACACGAGGTCCAGTCTTGCTGGTTTATCCTCCCCTCTCTCTCTGGTAGTGTCCCTGACATGTTAATGCATGAGATTTTCCAGTACCACATCCATCATCTTGGCTCTCCATGTTTCGGGACCCCCATGTGGCTTCAGGTTTTCCCTATCGATCTCCCTGTGGTTGAAGTCGCCCATAACCATTAACTTTGCTCTGCTTGAGTGAGCTCTTCTTGCCACTTCAGCAAGGGTGTCCACCATTGCACTGTTGCTCTCTTCATATTCCTCTCTTGGCCTCCTGCAGTTCTGTGGTGGGTTATACATCACTGCAATGACTACCTTATGTTCCTCAGACTGAAGTGTACCTACTATGTAATCCCTTTCTCCAATCCCGTCCATGCCTTCCATTTCCTCAAATCCCCATCGGTTCTGAGTGCGTTTGTGTGCGTGTGCGTGTGTGTACGTGTGCGTGTGTGTGCGTGGAGGTTGGAGGGGGTAGACAGTGACAGAGGGGAGATAGATAGGGAAAGGAAAGGAGAGGGGGAGGAGAAGAAAGGTGAAGAGGGAGTGGAGGAGTGTGTGTGTGTACTCACCTAATTGTACTCACCTAATTGTGATTGCAGGGGTCGAGACTCAGCTCCTGGCCCCGCCTCTTCGCTGTCCGCTACTGGGTCTCTGCTCTCCCTGCTCCATGAGCTTTATCATACCTTGTCTTAAAACTATGTATGGTTCCCGCCTCCACTATATCGTTCGCTAGACTATTCCACTTCCTGACTACTCTATGGCTGAAGAAATGCTTCCTAACATCCCTTTGACTCATCTGAGTCTTCAGCTTCCAGTTGTGTCCCCTTGTTTCTGTGTTCCCTCTCTGGAACATCCTGTCACTATCTACTTTGTCAATTCCCCGCAGTATTTTGTATGTCGTTATCATGTCTCCTCTAACCCTTCTGTCCTCCAGTGTTGTTAGTCCTATTTCCCTCAACCTTTCATCATAGGGCAGTCCCCTGAGTTGTGGAACTAACCTTGTCGCAAACCTTTGCACTTTCTCTAATTTCTTTACGTGCTTGACCAGGTGTGGGTTTCAGACTGGAGCTGCATACTCTAGTATGGGCCTGACGTACACGGTGTACAGTGTCTTGAACGATTCCTTGTTAAGGTAACGGAACGCTAATCTTAGGTTTGCCAGTCGCCCATATGCTGCCACGGTTATCTGGTTGATGTGTGTTTCCGGAGACGTGCTTGGGGTTATACTCACCCCAAGGTCTTTCTCCTTTGATGAATTTTGTAGCCTTTGTCCACCTAGCCTGTACTCTGTCAGCGGTCTTCTTTGCCCTTCTCCAATCTTCATGACTTTGCATTTGGTGGGGTTAAATTCGAGAAGCCAGTTGCTAGACCAGGTGTCAAGCTTGTCCAGGTCTCTTTGAAGTCCTGCTTGGTCTTCATCCGATGTGATTCTCCTCATTAATTTTACATCATCTGCGAACAGAGACACTTCTGAGTCTATCCCGTCCGCCATGTCATTCACATAAACCAAGAATAGCACTGGTCCTAGGACTGACCCCTGCGGTACACCGCTCGTCACCGGCGCCCACTGTGATACCTCATCGCGCACCATGACCCGTTGTTGCCTTCCTGTGAGATATTCCCTGATCCATTCCAATGCTCTTCCTGTTATATATGCTTGGTCTTCCAACTTCTTTACTAATCTCATATGAGGAACTGTGTCGAAGGCCTTCCTGCAGTCCAGGAAAATGCAGTCAATCCACCCTTCTCTCTCTTGCCTCACCTCTGTTATTTTATCATAGAACTCCAGGAGGTTTGTTACACAGGATTTGCCTTCCCTGAATCCGTGCTGTCTGGCGTTGATTATCCTGTTCTGCTCCAAATGCTCCACCATTCTTTTCCTGATGATTTTCTCCAAGACTTTGCACACTATACACGTAAGTGACACCGGTCTATAGTTTAGTGCCTCCTTTCTGTCTCCTTTTTTAAAGATGGGGACTACGTTGGCCTTTTTCCATATCTCAGGTAGCTGCCCAGTTTCAAGGGATGTGTTGAATATTATGGTAAGTGTGTGTGTGTGTGTGTGTGTACTCACCTAATTCACCTAATTGTGGTTGCAGGGTCGAGACTCAGCTCCTGGCCCCGCCTCTTCGCTGTGTGTGTGTGTACTCACCTATTTGTACTCACCTATTTGTGGTTGCAGGGGTCGAGTCATAGCTCCTGGCCCCGCCTCTTCACTGATTGCTACTAGGTCCTCTCTCTCTCTCTCCCTGCTCCACGAGCTTTATCAAACCTAGTCTTAAAACTATGTATGGTTCCTGCCTCCACTATGTCGCTTTCTAAGCTATTCCACTTCCTGACAACTCTATGACTGAAGAAATACTTCCTAACATCCCTTTGACTCATAGGAGTCTTCAACTTCCAATTGTGACCCCTTGTTTCTGTGTCCCCTCTCTGGAACATTTGTCTCTGTCCACCTTATCTATTCCTCGCAGTATTTTATATGTCGTTATCATGTCTCCCTAACCCTCCTGTCCTCTAGTGTCGTCAGGCCGATTTCCCTTAACCTTTCTTCGTAGGACAATCCCCTTAGCTCTGGGACTAGTCTTGTTGCAAACCTTTGCACTTTCTCTAATTTCTTGACGTGCTTGACCAGGTGTGGGTTCCAAACTGGTGCTGCATACTCCAGTATGGGCCTGACGTATATGGTATACAGAGTCTTGAATGATTCCTTAGTGAGGTATTGGAACGCTATTCTTAGGTTTGCCAGCCGCCCGTATGCTGCAGCAGTTATCTGATTGATGTGTGCCTCAGGAGATGTGCTCGGTATTATACTCACCCCAAGATCTTTTTCTTTGAGTGAGGTTTGCAGTCTTTGGCCACCTAGACTATACTCTGTCTGCGGTCTTCTTTGCCCTTCCCCGATATTCATGACTTTACATTTGGCAGGGTTAAATTCAAGGAGCCACTTACTGGACCAGGCTTGCAGCCTGTCCAGGTCTCTTTGTAGTCCTGCCTGATCCTCGATTGATTTGATTCTTCTCATTAACTTCACATCATCTGCAAATAGTGACACTTCTGAGTCTACCCTTCCGTTATGTCATTCACATATACCAAAAACAGTACAGGTCCTAGGACTGACCCTTGTGGAACTCCACTCGTCACAGGTGCCCACTCTGACATCTCGTCACGTACCATGACTCGTTGTTGCCTCCCTGTCAGATATTCTCTGATCCATTGCAGTGCTTTTCCTGTTACGTGTGCCTGATCCTCTAGCTTTTGCATTAATCTCTTGTGAGGAACTGTGTCGAACGCCTTCTTGCAGTCCAAAAAATGCAGTCTATCCACCCTCTCTCTCGTGTCTTACTTCTGTTACCTTGTCATAAAACTCCAGTAGGTTTGTGACACAGGATTTTCCTTCCCTGAAACCGTGCTGGTTGTCGTTTATAAGCTTGTGTCTTTCTAGGTGCTCCACCACTCTCCTCCTGATGATCTTCTCCATGACTTTGCATACTATACACGTCAGTGACACAGGTCTGTAGTTTAATGCCTCGTGTCTGTCTCCTTTCTTAAAAATTGGGACTACATTTGCCATCTTCCACGCCTCAGGTAGTTGCCCAGTTTCAATGGATGTGTTGAAGATTTGTGTTAGTGGCACACACAACATCTCTGCTCCCTCTCTAAGGACCCACGGAGAAATGTTGTCCGGTCCCACCGCTTTTGAGGTATCGAGTTCACATAGCAGCTTCTTCACCTCCTCCTCGGTTGTGTGTATTTCATCCAGCACTTGTTGGTATACCTCCCTATTCTGAATTCCTGGAGTCCTTCCTGTCTCCTGTGTAAATACTTCTTTAAATCTCATGTTGAGCTCCTCACATACCTCTTGGTCGTTTATTGTGAACTCCCCACCTTCCTTTCTCAGCCTGATTACCTGGTCCTTGACTATTGTTTTCCTCCTGATGTGGCTATACAACAGCTTCGGGTCAGACTTGACTTTTGATGCTATATCATTTTCATATTGTCGCTGAGCCTCCCTTCTTACCTGTGCATATTCGTTTCTGGCTCTTCGGCTAATCTCTTTATTTTCCTGAGTCCTTTGTCTTCTGTACTTTTTCCATTCTCTATTACACTTACTTTTTGCCTCCCTACACCTCTGGCTGAACCAAGGACTCGTTCTGGTCTTCCCATTACTTCTGTTTCCCTTGGGGACAAACCTCTCCTCTGCCTCTTTGCATTTGGTTGTCACATATTCCATCATTTCTTTTACTGGTTTTCCTGCCAATTCTCTCTCCCACTGAACGTCTTGTAGGAAGTTCCTCATGCCTGTGTAGTCTCCCCTTTTGTAGTTTCGTTTCTCCCTTCCTATTCCTGCTCCCCTCTCCACTTGTAGCTCAACTATATAATCAAAACACAGAACCAAATGATCACTAGCTCCAAGGGGCCTTTCATATGTGATATCCTCGATGTCCGAACTACTCAAGGTGAATACTAGGTCCAGTCTTGCTGGATCATCCCCACCTCTCTCTCTGGTAGTGTCTCTAACATGTTGATGCATGAGGTTTTCCAGTACCACATCCATCATCTTGGCTCTCCATGATTCAGGACCCCATGGGGCTCTAGGTTTTCCCAATCAATCTCTTTGTGATTGAAATCACCCATAACTAGTAACTTTGCTCTCCCCATGTGGGCTCTTCTGGCTACCTCGGCTAGTGTGTCTACCATTGCTCTGTTGCTCTCGTCGTATTCTTCTCTTGGCCTCCTGCAGTTCTGTGGCGGGTTGTACATTACAGCAATTACCACCTTATGGCCCTCAGACTGAATTGTTCCTACTATGTAGTCCCTTTCACCCATTCCATCCATTCCTTCCACTTCCTCAAATCCCCACCTGTTCTTAATGAGCAGTGCAACTCCTCCTCCCCTGTGCTTCCTCTATCTTTCCTGAGGATTTGATATCCGGGTGGAAAGATTGCATCTGTTATCATCCTGGTGAGTTTCGTTTCTGTGAGTGCTATTATGTCTGGGGATGTCTCCTTTATTCTTTCATGCCACTCCTCACATTTATTTGTTATACCATCTGCATTTGTATACCAAACCTTTAACTTCTTTTCTAAAACCGTAGTCTGGGGGGTATGTTGGGGTTGGGAAAGTGGGAGATCTGATGGGGAACTATGGGTGGTTGGTGGGAAGGTGGAGTTTGTAATGAGGTGGGTGGAATCATTGGGTATGGCATGTGTGTTTTGGGTTAGGTTGTTTGGTTGCATTGGGGTTGTCCAGGTTGGGGAACATCTGAAGGTGGTTGTATTAGAGCTTCCTCCTGAGTCTGGGTTCTCCTGTCCATCTCTCTTTCCTCCTTTTGTCTCTGTACCCTCTCTTTCAGTTTCTGTGTGTCTGTGTAACGAGGGGTGATAATAGTAAAATCTTATTCTTCTACGAGACTCTTGAAATTTTTCCTTGAAGTCATTTTACTTACTTCTGAGTCTATGAGACACAATACACTACACTTAAGGTGGACCCTGAGAGTCTATGAGACACAATACACTACACTTAAGGTGGACCCTGAGAGTCTATAAGACACAATACACTACACTTAAGGTGGACCCTGAGAGTCTATAAGACACAATACACTACACTTAAGGTGGACCCTGAGAGTCTATAAGACACAATACACTACACTTAAGGTGGACCCTGAGAGTCTATAAGACACAATACACTACACTTAAGGTGGACCCTGTATATAAAAATAATTTCTTTTCACAGGAAGAATTAATATTGCACAAAAACGATTTTGTAAATAAAAAAATAAAATCATATTTTGAATATGATGATTAATGAGAACTCTTAATGAATAATTCTTAAAGTGTGAATGAATCAATTTTAAACTTAAAGTATATAAAAAGAAAACATAGACTTTATCTGTGCTATGATGGACAGGATGGATAATGAGAACCTTCAAAACCAGGGATGCCAAGCCCATGTTGACACTTTTCATGTCCCTTGTTCTATCTAGGCTGGAATATTGCTGCACACTAACTGCACCTTTCAAGGCAGGTGAAATTGCTGACCTAGAAAATGCACAGAGAACCTTCACGGCACACATAACTGCGATAAACCACCTCAATTACTGGGAACGCTTGAAGTTCCTAAACCTGTACTCTCTAGAACGCAGGCGGGAGAGATACATTATTATATACACGTGGAAAATCCTAGAGGGATTAGTACCAAACTTGCACACGAGAATCACTCCTACGAAAGCAAAAGACTCGGCAGACGATGTAACATCCCTCCAATGAAAAGCAGGGGTGCCACTAGCACGTTGAGAGACAACACAATAAGTGTCAGGGGCCCAAGACTGTTCAACTGCCTCCCAGCGTACATAAGGGGGATTACCAATAGACCCCTGGTTGTCTTCAAGCAGGCACTGGACAGGCACCTAAAGTCAGTACCTGACCAGCCGGGCTGTGGTTCGTACGTCGGACTGCGTGCGGCCAGCAGTAACAGCCTGGTTGATCAGGCTCTGATTCACCATGAGGCCTGGTCACAGACCGGGCCGCGGGGGCGTTGACCCCCAGAACTCTCTCCAGGTAAACTCCAGATATGAACTTGATAACTTGTTTGTTAACAGAATATTAATATAACTGAGTGGATAAACAAACCCAGAATATCTTGCTGTGGGAGCCACTTGGCCAGACGCACGTTGGGTGGGAGGTCGTTCATCGTGTCCTGGTCCCACTTCCAGAGGATCCGCTGCTTCAGGGACGCGAACACCTTCAGGAGCACCAGTCTATACCTGCCAGTGTCATGTCAAGATGAAAATGATCAAATATAAGGAGGGATAGAAATAAAATTATATGAGAAAATTACGCTAATCAACAAGATAAATGGCGATATGGCATATATCAGTTGATAGGTGAGAGGATGTCATGATAGTGAGACAACAAAGTTGATAACGAAGGTGCATTAGCAGTCAAGATTAACACAAACAACGCAAAGGGAACAATAATGCATTTCCAAATGATTGGATTTACCGTTATCTATATAACACTATTATTATATTAAATAAGAAATGCTAAAGTAATAAGTCTAATTCAAGACCTGAAGATGAATGATTCATACGTATTTAGAGCTTCGTGAAACTCATTACAGTATTTACCTGCCAACGATCATTCTATTACTCTCATAAGATATAGAAAAAGAAATACTGCCAATGAGTAACTGGTAAAGGCAGCTATTATTTAAGAGACACTGTAATGGCAGGTCATACCTGATATACCAAGTAGTAAATAACTGGAAGTATTTCGGTCCTACACCACATGAGGAAAGTTTCCTTATTTCTTAATTCTAATTTCCTGTATGTCACTTCAAGTGACAAGAATTACTCAGGGAGGAATAAGTTTCTAATGAAATTCAATATTAACATTGAACATTTAATGTTAATAAAAAGAAACATTGACAAGTTATCCCACGCAAATTGAAATCTTTATTTATTTAATAAAAATAGTGAACAGAGATACACAAAGGCCAAAAGTAGTTCAGCCTTTCCATCAAGAGAGAAGAATTTCACAAAATACACCAACATATTAGTTTGGTGCAGCTCACAAGATGAATTATCAGCGCTAAAGTGTTAAAGGCAATCAGTTGAAGCCATCAGAAATTATTCCATGAAAACCAGTATTTAAAGTTTCCCAATTTCTTCGACAAATAGTAGACTATATCAACATCAAATAAATAACGCACAACATGTGGGTTATGGCATTTTAATGAAAAAACGTTTCACCCACCAGGGACTTGGTCAATTCACACAGAGAAAAAGACATACGTATTTATGTAGGGGTGTTGATTCGCCGGAACTCATCCGGCCAGGGTCTTTGCCAGATGGTGATCCGGCCCCAGCTCCCTGTCGTGGGAGTGTCTGAGACCTAAGTCTCCCATGGGAGGAGGTACAAGTAATTCCTCATCGTTGGGACAAATGGTCCCCAGGCCTAGCCACATTCCCCGCCCACACGGGGTTCGTAGGGAGAAGCTAGGCCTCTCTGGTCTGCCACCTTCCCAACCCAGAGGAGTTAATGGGAATGGCAGTCTTGGGAGCTGCAGATGGTAGCAAGCTCCAGCTTTGGCACCTACCCTGCCCTAAAAGGGCTGGGCATGGTTTCCCCACTTTGTATTTATGTAGACTGTACAGAGGTACTTACGTGAAAGACTGAGGTCATGTAGTGATGTAGACAGACAAGTAAGAGAGGTTAGGTGATCACTATATCAGACCTTGTTAAAACTTCCCACCGGCATACGTTAATATGATCTTTGGCTCTGGTATTTAGATCTTTGAAACCACTAAAATACCTAAATGCCAGAATCAAAGAACAAATTAGCACAGAGAACCTTCACGGCACGCATAACTACGATAAACCACCTCAACTACTGGGAACGCTTGAAGTTCCTAAACCTGTACTCCCTAGAACGCAGGCGGGAAAGATACATTATTATATACACGTGGAAAATTCTCGAGGGATTAGTACCAAACTTGCACACGAGAGTCACTCCCTATGAAAGCAAAAGACTCGGCAGACGATGTAACATCCCCCCAATGAAGAGCAGGGGTGCCACTAGCACGTTGAGAGACAACACAATAAGTGTCAGGGGCCCAAGACTGTTCAACTGCCTCCCAGCATACATCAGGGGGATTACCAACAAACCCCTGGTTGTCTTCAAGCAGGCACTGGACAGGCACCTAAAGTCGGTACCTGACCAGCCAGGCTGTGGTTCGTACGTTGGACTGCGTGCGGCCAGCAGTAACAGCCTGGTTGATCAGGCTCTGATCCAGCATGCGGCCTGGTCACGGACCGGGCCGCAGGGGCGTTGACCCCTGGAACTCTCTCCAGGTATACTCCAGGTATCGAAGCGACAACACTAAAAGTGAATGAAGTCAACACGGAAACATCGAGAACCACTTTATGAACATCTCAATAACAAGATTTATAAAAGAAATTGACCGTCGTAACCCACGTCTTGTTCTGGGCGAAATGATAACGTCCCTGGTGGTCGAAACGTCTTCACAATAAAATATCATAAGCCGCATTTTGTTTCATATTTACATTATTCTATAGAAAAGGCAGTTTAACAAAACTGGAACTACACAGAAAAATATCAATGCACATTGTTCTATACGTAAAACTGACCTTTAAGTAAGGTCAGTAAGTAAGGTCAGTAAGTGAGGTCCGTAAGTGAGGTCAGTAAGTAAGGTTAGTAAGTAAGGTCAGTAAGTGAGGTCAGTAAGTGAGGTCAGTAAGTAAGGTCAGTAAGTAAGGTCAGTAAGTGAGGTCAGTAAGTGAGGTCAGTAAGTAAGGTCAGTAAGTAAGGTCAGTAAGTGAGGCTAAGGAGGTCAGTAAGTAAGGTCAGTAAGTAAGGTCAGTAAGTGAGGTCAGTAAGGAGGTCAGTAAGTGGTCAGTAAGTAGGTCAGTAAGTGAGGTCAGTGAGTCAGTGTTAGCTTGTAAATTAGTCAGCGATAACCTTGACCCTAGTAACAGTTCTCTATGGGTGAAAATTTGGAGGAAATCAATTGAAGACACTGTACATAACAATATGCTTGACTCTGACATACACTCATACAAACACATATTATTTAAGGAATCACTAAACTGGATAAAATTAAACACCCCATGAAAAGGTTTCCAATAATTCTCGGTTTTATCTTTTGCTATTATATTGTATATAAAATTTTCTTCAAACCTAAAAAAAATCTATTTAATTTTGTATACTTTAAGAAAATCCAATTTGATATAATTTCTCCTAAATTGGCAAAGTAACACTTTACTGCATATATTATAAGCAATATAGATTTGTAGTCGTTGAAAAAAAGCAAATTATTTAATAAAATGGGCAATTTCATATTTATACAATGTAACTGACCTGTTTGCAACGATTCCAATTTTTTTTAGCAATATTATCATAATTTCTAATTTACAAATACTGATCTAGACGTATAGGGTTTCATCCTTATCGAATACATCAGCATTAATAATATGATGTCTGTGAGTGAGCTGTGTGACCCTAGTGGG
>WNWK01034852.1:0-20187 GCA_009830355.1 Cherax destructor
TAAAACACCAAGAAGGGAAGTAACCCCAGAGAGGGACTTGTTACCTGAAGTCCTTTTGGAGGGGGATTTCCTTCCAACCACTAACACCCTGCCCCTGTCAGCAACTCTACCTTCCAGATGCCTGCAACTCTTCAATAAAGGTAAGTAAATGTATATATATATATATATATATTTTTTTTTTTTTTTCATAGTGGTTGTCTTGCATATATATATATATATTTTGGGTCCACCTCTAGTGCAAATTGTGGGACTCATAGCCTCGGAGAAGTGGATAAAAAGGCATCAAGGAAGAATATTTGGATTTCTTCCTGAAGCCGTTTGAATATTCCACTTCTCCTACCACCCCATCCTATATACACACATACATACATATAAATGCTTTATTAATAGACAGAATACATTTATAAAACACACAAACATGAACATGAATACAATGGTACAATATGTCAAAGATTATGAATTTCCTCCAGCTCCTCCGAAGCCGGACGCGAGCCGAGTATGCAGCATGCGTTTCCCCTCTGGATGGCCACGCTGAGACGCTGGAACATGAACGTGGCTGCCCTTGGGCAGCATGAATATTTTTTGCATGAATATTTTTTTGTGGAACGGATTAATTGTATTTACATTATTTCTTATGGGAAATAATGGTTCGAATTTCGTGAACTTCGTGTTAAGTAATAGCTCCTGGAACGGATTAATTACGATACTCTGGGGGTCCACTGTACCTACCCAAATACACTATTCTTAGCTCCAACCAACCCAATAGAAGTCTTGCTCATCATCAACACCCTTAAAAACAAGGCATGAGACATAAACAGCTTACCACCTTTTATGTACAAAAAAGCTTCCCAGGTACTGTCACCAATTATTGCATCACTCTTCAACAAATCCATTGAATCCTCCACCTTACCATCAATTCTCAAAATAGCGAGGGTCACCCCGTTCCACAAAGGAGGTGATCAGACAGACTTGAATAATTATAGACCAATATCTAACTTACCTCTGCTCTCTAAAATCTTTGAAAAATTAATTCATAGGCAGATCTATTCCTACCTCGTCTCACACAACATACTCAACCCCTGTCAGTTTGGATTCAGGACTAACAAAAGCACTAATGATGCTATTATACACATGCTAGAACTAATATACGCCGCTCTTGAGAAGAAAGAAGTCCCACTGGGAATCTTCATTGATTTACGTAAAGCTTTTGATACAGTAGACCATGATTTACTGCTCTCAAAATTAGCACACTATCGTATAAGAGGGCACTCACTCAACTACCTAAAGTCATACCTTAGTAACAGAAGCCAATACGTGTACACAAATAGAGCTAACTCTTCCACACAACAAATTACAGTTGGTGTCCCGCAAGGAAGTATCCTGGGACCACTCCTCTTCCTCATTTACATCAATGACTTACCGAATGCATCGCAACTACTCAAACCCATATTATTTGCAGATGACATTACATATGTCTTCTCTCACCCAAACCCAGTCATACTGGCCAACACAGTAAATGCTGAATTACAGAAAATATCTACCTGGATGACGACTAACAAGCTTACTCTCAATACTGACAAAACCTATTTCATTCAGTTTTGAAACAGAGCTTCAAATGTCCCACTTAACATAATGCTAAATGGATCACCCATCACAAGACTCACAGAGGGAAATTTCCTAGGAATCCACCTTGACAGTAGCCTCAAATTCCAAACACATATACAACAAATTTCCAAGAAAATCTCAAAGACAGTAGACATACTATCAAAGATACGCTACTATGTGCCTCAAACAGCTCTCCTTGCTCTTTATCATTCACTCATCTACCCTTATCTCACCTATGGAATTTGCACATGGGGATCAACAATACTATGAGACCTAATAACAGAAGAATCAGCAATAAGAACAGCAAGAAATCACCAAGATCTCGACTATTTCATTTGACTACCCAGCAGGACGCTGGTGCATCACCCACCCACCCCACCACCACCCCACCACCACCCCAGGCAACATGTCAACAAACACAATGGCTGACTCTCCCTCTCCCTCACCCTACTCAACCACCACCCATGACGACGGGACAGCAACAACACCAATCATGACTGAATCTCCCTCAAACCACACTGCCTTCAAAGGATTTGACCCATCTGAAATGATCTCAGGTATGACAAATGATCCTGTCACTCTTAAGTCATACATCACCACCTTAACTGAGGAAAACATGAATCTTTGTACAACACTATCTAAGCATGAAACTAAGTTAGCCCACCTTGAAAGCAAGATCCTAAGCTTTGAGCAGAAGTTTACATCAGCTGGAATGGCTGATTTTGGAAAGACCCTCCAATCAGTCATAGCCAGCCATACAGACCAAATAACATCCCTAAACACGAAGGTTGAAGATGCTGTCAAGGACTGGAAGACCAACATGGATACCCAGCTGACTGACTATTTTTCTAACCAAGAAGATAAAAATGAGCAAGATAAGTTATCCAACGCGGTAATAATTAGCAGTGCACTCTTTCCAAGTGGCATAAACCATACCAACTGCAGATGCTGCTCTTCAGACCATAAAAGACCACTTAAATTTAGTAGTACCAGCATCTGAAATAACAGAATCACGATTACTTGGCACACAAGGTAGAAAAAAGTGTTATGCTTAGATTTCACACGATAGACAGTAAAACCGATCTTATTAAAACATCAATTAGTGCAAAAAAAGATCTTTATGTAAACGAGTGCCTCACAAAAAAACGTCAGAACCTCCTATACAGAGTAAGAAAGCTTAAACGTGAGAATAATGACAAAATCCACCAGTGCTTCACACGGGAAGGGAAAATCCTAGTTAAGAAAACAAATGTAGGCCGTGCTTACTATATCACGAATGAAAATGAACTGTCCAAATTCCTTCGAGATGCTAACCTTACAGAGACTGAACAATTTCAATGACCTAATCCTTAGTCTGCGTTAGTGCAACAGTTGTACTAGTAACTGCAACCTCACAATCTTATATTTCTCACAAAACTGATTGTATATTAATGTAATTAACTTCAAAATTGTATATTAATGTAATTAACTTCATATTTGTTCTAATAATCTGCTACCTCACTATATTAAATTTCCCACTAAATATAATTGTACAACCTATTTTTTACTATATATATATATATCTTTTAACTTATCTGTAACCATTTACTTTTATTTTTTTATTTTTAATACATATCTATCATTACCATTATTAGTAATGGTAATTATTAGTAATTACTTTTTACTTGAAATTTAGTTACAACCTTTTCACTATTGTTTTTCTTTTTATATTCTTATAATCAAACAACTACCTCATTGTGTATGTGACTTAGTTTATATTTTTCTTATAAGCTAATACCAAATAAGTGCAATTATTTACTCATACTTTTAAATACCTTTTTACCATAAGCAAATTTCAGTCACTTTATTTGCTTAATTGTATTCTTATATTCAAACAACTACCTCATTGTGTATGTGACTTACTTTATATTTCCTTTATAAGCAACTACCTGATAAGTGCAATCATTTACTTATATTTTATAAATACCTTTTACCATTAGCCAACTTCAGTCACTTTATTAACTTCAATTTAATCAAAACTACTTTTAATATTAGTCAAATCTGTTTTAACTATTAGTTCAATAGCTCCTTGCATTCATTGACCTCTTATTGCCTTACATATACTAAAAGTTTCAACCAGTGCAATATTGAATCAAAAATTTCTTTTTCCATAACAATTTAATACTAGTCATTGAAGTTGTTCTAACCATTCATTAGACAGTTAAATTAGTATATCATTAACATTATTCAAATATCCTATATCACTGTAAAAAATTCCTGTAAACACTTGCACATAATTGTTTTAATCCATTAGCAAGTAAGACTTTAATCTAATACCATATCATTAAGTTTAGCATAATCTATTGTTCTCAAGTCTAGTTATAGAATCACACTAAATCCTATGATTACAGGCATTGATCCTGATATCAACCTATTATTAAATGACTTACATGACTCCAACAGCAACTGTAACTATTACACAGCTGATCAAGCAAAGACATTACTCAGAGCCAACAATAACTTAACTATCTTCAATTACAATGTTAGATCTTTGAGCAAACATGATGACCTCACAGCACTACTCCAATCCCTACAGTCCAATATGTCAATCATCACACTCACTGAGACCTGGCTAAAGCCTGATACTACAGGTGTCTATGCCATCACAGGTTACACAGCCATTCACAACTGTAGGACAGACCAGCGAGGGGGTGGAACAGCAATATATTATACAGATCAACTCGAATGTATCAAAAACTCTTGCACAAGGGATGAACATGGAGAATATATTATAGCTAAATTTAAATCAAAAGACCTACAAAAACCCCTCACAGTGATAAACATCTACAGATTACCACAGTCAAACATCCGCCACTTTAGTGAAAAACTAGGAAACCTGATAATCGATTCACGCCTTAACAAAGATCATTTGCTGCTCACAGGAGATTTCAACATAAATCTCCTACATGACCAGGACCCACAGGTAACTGAATTCACAAACACTATGAGCAACTGCTTATTACTACCAACAATATCAAAACCTACAAGAATCTCCGATAATAGTACCTCGTTACTAGACCACATCTGGACTAACACAATATCCCCTCTAAAATCAGGAATAATCACAGAAAACACCACAGACCACTACCCTACCTTTCTCATAACTAACCTAGGCATTCTGCCCCAAGAAATTGCAAAAGTTACCTTCAGACTACATAATGAGTCAGCTGTTAATAATTTTATATCAGCTATGACGAACATTGACTGGCTTAATGAATTAGAAACACATTCAGATACTAATGAATGCATCAAGAACTTTCTTAAAATAACACACAACCTCTATAACAGACATTGCTCGAAAAAACTAAACAGATCACAGCTAAGAGACTTAACAATCCCTGGCTAACACCCAGCATCCTTAAATCCATAAACAAGAGGCACCAATATGAAAAACAATATAGAAGGGGTCTAATAACCAGAGAACAGTCCATACGCTACTCATCAATCCTTACTAGCCTGATAAGAAGGTCCAAAAAATTGTATTATGAGAACAGACTCCAGACCGTAAAAGGTGATATGAAAAAGACCTGGAAAACCCTATCTACAATTCTAGGAAATAAAAAGATATCCATGAACAATACCATCAAATTATCAAAAACAGACGAACCCCAACTCTCACCAACTGAGACAGCAAACAGACTTAATGTTTTCTTCTCCACCATAGGAAAGAATCTAGCGAGTAAAATCCCAAGCTTGAACACTCGTCCAACAGACTACCTCACCAACACCTACCCAGATACACTATTCCTAGCTCCTACCAACTCACTTGAAGTCTCGCTCATAATCAACACCCCTAAAAACAAAGCAGGAGACATAAACAGCTTACCACCCTTTATGTACAAAAAAGCTTCACACGTACTGTCACCAATTACAGTGGACCCCCGAGTATCGTAATTAATCCGTTCCAGGAGCTAGTACTTAACACAAAGTTTTCGAAATTCGAACCATTATTTCCCATAAGAAATAATGTAAATACAATTAATCCGTTCCACAAAAAAATATTCACATATAAAATAATTAAAAACAATATATATATATACATTTACTTACCTTTATTGAAGAGTTGCAGGCATCTGGAAGATAGAGTAATGAGTAATGAAGGTCCTCTTGGGCATTTTCTTCCAAAACAGGCCTGTTTCATCACAATTAAACACTTGTTGGGGGAGGAATTCTTCAGCCTCTACGAAGGGAAATCCCCACTCCCTGCATGCCTGCTACACTCCCTGCATGCCTGCTACACTCCCTGCATGCCTGCTACACTCCCTGCATGCCTGCTACACTCCCTGCATGCCTGCTACACTCCCTGCATGCCTGCTACACTCCCTGCATGAATGCTACACTCCCTGCATGAATGCTACACTCCCTGCATGCCTGCTACACTCCTTGCATATCTGCTACACTCCCTGCATGAATGCTACACTCCTTGCATGCCTGCTACACTCCCTGCATGCCTGCTACACTCCCTGCATGAATGCTACACTCCCTGCATGAATGCTACACTCCCTGCATGCTTGCTACACTCCTTGCATATCTGCTACACTCCCTGCATGAATGCTACACTCCCTGCATGCCTGCTACACTCCCTGCATGCCTGCTACACTCCCTGCATGCCTGCTACACTCCCTGCATGTCTGCTACACTCCCTGCATGAAAGCTACACTCCCTGCATGCCTGCTAAACTCCCTGCATCAATGCTAAACTCCCTGCATCAATGCTAAACTCCCTGCATGCCTGCTACACTCCCTGCATGCCTGCTACACTCCCTGCATGCCTGCTACACTCTCTGCATGCCTGCTACACTCCCTGCATGCCTGCTACACTCCCTGCATGCCTGCTACACTCCCTGCATGAATGCTACACTCCCTGCATGAATGCTACACTCCCTGCATGAATGCTACACTCCCTGCATGAATGCTAAACTCCCTGCATGAATGCTACACTCCCTCCATGAATGCTACCACAGGGGTGCCACTAGGAAGCTTCTTTGGACCCATGGTGACTTATTTCACAGTGACAATCACTAAAGCACCAAAAAAACACCAAATGTAGTGTGAATGTTTGAAAGAGCGCGCTAGGTAATGTTCTCTCAATGGTAAACAACGCTTCACTGGCTGCGTCCCGCGCAGGCGCGGAGCAGGCGGACAGGTCTAATACGTTACGAAACACGAGCGGTTTTACGATTCTCGAAGTCGTAAAAAGCTTACGAAACACGATGTTTACGAAGTAAGAACCTTTCGAAACTCGGGGGTCCACTGTATAGCAGCATTATTCAATAAATCCATTGAATCTTCTACCTTCCCATCAATTCTCAAAATAGCTAGGGTCACCCCGATCCACAAAGGAGGTGACCAAACTGACTTGAACAATTATAGACCAATCTCAAATTTACCACTGCTTTCTAAAATTTTCGAAAAATTAATTCAAAACCGATCTATTCCTACCTCGTCTCACACAATGTACTAAACCCCTGTCAATTTGGATTCAGGACCAACAAGAGCACAAACGATGCTATAACACATATGTTAGAGTTAATATACACCGCACTTGAGAAGAAAGAAGTTCCGCTGGGAATCTTCATAGACCTATGCAAAGCATTTGATACAGTCGACCATGATTTATTGCTCACAAAATTAGCGCACTATGGTATTAGGGGGCACCCCCTCAACTACCTAAAGTCATACCTTAGCAACAGAAGCCAGTACGTGTACACAAATGGAGAGAACTCTTCCACACAACAAATTACAGTCGGTGTCCCTCAAGTCATTCAGTCAGTAAGTCACTCAAGTCATTCAGTCAGTCAAGTTATTCAGTCAGTCAAGTCATTTAGTCAGTCAAGTCATTCAGTCAGTAAGTCAGTCAAGTCATTCAGTCAGTAAGTCATTCAGTACGTCAGTCAAGTCAGTCAGTCAGTAAGTCAGTCAGTCAGTCAGTCAGTAAGTCAGTCAGACAGTCAAGTCACACAAACTTATGTTTACCTCTTTTTATGTGTACAAAGTAACACTTCATTACAGCCACGGGTTATGTCTTGTCTAATATCTTTTTCATTGTTAATTCTAAGACTTAAATGCTTATACCTTTTCTTGCCACTTTGAGCAACACTTTGATTGCTTGGCAGATGCAAGATATTACCAGAAAATACAAAAATAACCTTGTCTGAGAATCATTTTAAGACTCTTCTCAAAAACCACCTACTCACCCTTACCTAAATACTCATACTCAAAAAATACTCATTGTTATTTCTCCTATAAGATAATTCCATTTTTATTATAATTATGTACAATAATATTACTTTAAAAAAATGCTCAGTATTTTTTTCCTATAAGATAATCTCAATTTGTACTATTATACCATTGTAATATTACCACCTACTCACCATAAACTAAATACGCATTCTGTAAATTACTTTAAAAAATACTCAATGTCATTTTCCCAAAAATAATTTCAATTTTTACTATTAACTACCATCCTACTAAACACTTGCTGCAATATAGTGTCACCATATTATAATCTGCCAAATGAAATATCATCATATTATGTACATAGTCCATAAGTTTTTAGATTAAGCTGCCGGTTATGCCCTGGCATGTCAGTGGCTCTCCTTGCACTTCTATGTAAATCTCTATGTAAAATTGCGATGAAATAAAAATTATTATTATTATTATATTAATTTAAAGATCAAAAAACAATAATAATAATAATACTTTACTTAGACATTGTACAATTATATATGGTAGATATAGTTATACATAGTAATTACATAGTTATTACTTAGTTATTAATGAGATGTACATGCCAAAAGCCCCTAATATGCTGTGCATTGCGGGCATTCTTAGGACTACTTAATTCTAGACTACATGGTAAAAAGTTATGGTTGATAATTTATAAAATAAGTAAAGTTGCATATCTATGTTATAAAGTTTGAAGATAAGTTGAACATATCAATTAATTGTAGCAATGCAACTAATTGAGTGAGATAACAATTTAGAACAATAATTGCATTGCAGTTAGTTTACGTGGTCATTATAATGTAAGTGTTGTGGAAATAATTAGCTAAGTATGTAATATTCATAACAGGTTTTACATTCAATTGATTAGTCAGGTTTTTACGTTAAGTGATTATTCTACTTTGCTGGGAATGTTTGATATTGAGCAATTAGCTTTGGGTGAGAAGGTGGTTTTTTAGCATCGTTTTGAATTGGGGTACAGGTAGGGTTTCTTTGGCAATGACAGGTAATGAATTCCAAATTTTCGTGCCTTTTATATGCATTGAGTTTTTACATAGTGTTAGATGGACACGGGGAACATCGAGGAGTGATCTGTGTCTAGTGTTATGGTCATGTGTCCTGTTAAAATTGGTAAGGAGAAGTTTGAGTGGTGGGTTAATATTTGCATAGAGTGTTCTATGTATGTAATAGGCACAGTAAAAAGTATGGATGTCTTGTATGGTGAGTAAGTTTAGGTTTTTGAATATTGGTGGAGTATGTTACCTGGAGTGAGAATTTGTTATCATTCTAACTGCTGCCTTTTGTTGTGTTATTAGTGGTCTGAGATGAGTTATTGATGTAGAGCCCCATGCGCAGATTCCAAAGGTGAGGTAGGGGTAAATGAGTGAGTGATATAGTGTAAGGAGAGCTGGTTGTGGAACATAGTACCGTATCTTGGATAGTATTCCCACGGTCTTTGAGACTTTCTTGGAGATTTGTTGTATATGAGTCTGAAATTTGAGGCCACTGTCAAGATGGATTCCTAAGAATTTTCCCTCTGTGAGTTTTGTGATAGGGGACCCGTTTATCCTTATGTTAAGTGGTGCGTTTGTAGCTCTGTTCTCAAACTGGATAAAATAGGTTTTATCAATATTGAGAGTAAGTTTGTTGGTCATCATCCAGGTAGATATTTTCTGCAATTCAGTATTTGCAGTGTTGGCTAGTGTGTCTGGGCTTGGGTGAGAGATAACGTATGTAGTGTCATCTGCAAAAAGTATGGGTTTGAGTAGTTGAGATGCATTTGGTAGGTTGTTAATGTAAATGAGAAAGAGTAGTGGGCCAAGAACACTTCCCTGTGGGACACCTACAGTAATAGTTTGCGTGGTGGAGCTAGCTCCATTTGTGTACACATATTGGTTTCTGTTGCTAAGGTATGATTTTAGGTAGTTTAGGGAGTGTCCTCTTATACCATAGTGTGATAATTTTAAGTGTAACAGATCATGGTCAACTGTATCAAAAGCTTTACGTAAATCAATGAAGATTCCCACTGGGATTTCTTTTTTCTCAAGGGCGGTGTAAATTATTTCTAACATGTGTATAATGGCATCATTTGTATTTTTATTAGGCCTGAATCCAAATTGACAGTGGTTGAGTACGTTGTTGGAGGTGAGGTAGGAATATATTTGTCTATGAATTAATTTTTCAAAGATTTTGGAGAGAAGGGGTAAGTTAGATATCAGCCTGTAGTTATTCAGGTCTGCTTGATCTCCTCCCTTATGTATTGGGGTGACCCTCGCTATTTTGAGTATTGATGGGAAGGTAGAGGATTCAATGGATTTGTTAAAGAGTGTTGCAATAATTGGTGAGAGAACTTGAGAGGCTTTTTTGTATATATAAGGTGGTAAGTTATTTAGGTCACCTGCTTTGTTTTTTAATGTGTTGATTATAAGTGAAACTTCTATTGGGTTGGTTGGGGCTAGGAATAGTGTGAGATAGTCGTTAGGTGGAGTATTTGAACTTGGGATTTTGCTTGCCAGCTTTTTACCTATGGTGGAGAAGAAACCATTGAGTTTGTTTGCTGTTTCAATAGGTGGGAGTAGGGGTTCATCTGGTTTTGTTAGCTTGATTGTTCTGTTTGTGGATATCTTTTTTGTTCCTAGAATTTCAAATAGGGTTTTCCAGGTCTTTTTTATATCACCTTTTAAGTTATGTAGTCTGTTCTCATAGTACAATTTTTTTGACCTTCTTATCAGACTCGTTAGGTTTGATGAGTAGCGTTTTGTTTGTTCTCTTGTTATTTGTCTCATTCTGTACTGTTTTTCATATAGGTGCTTTATATTAATGGATTTGAGTATGCTGGGGGTTAGCCAGGGACTATTTAATCTTTTAGTTGTGATTTATTTATTTTTTTTAGAGCAGTGCTTATTATAGAGGTATTGGGTCTTTTTAAGAAAATTATTAATACATAAGTTAGTATCTGGGAAGTTGTCTATTTCTGTTTGCCAGTCAATGTTTGTCATAGCTGTTATAAAACTATTTATAGCTGTCTCATTATGTAATCTGAAGGTAACTTTAGTAGTCTCTAGTGGTAATTTTCCGAGATTTGTTATGAGAAAGGTTGGGTAGTGGTCAGTGGTATTGTCTGTGATTATGCCTGATTTTAATGGGGATATGGTGTTAGTCAGATATGGTCTAATAGAGAGGCACAGGTCTCAGAGGGTTCCGTAGGTTTTGTTATTGTCGGGAGCGCAAGCAGTTGCTCATAGTGTTTGTGAATTCAGTTACTAGTGGGTCCTGGTCTTGTAGGAGGTTTATATTGAAGTCTCCTGTGAGGATTAAGTGGTCTTTGTTCATGTGTGCATCAGTAATCATACTTCCTAATTTTTCACTAAATTGCTGAATGTTTGACTGTGGTAATCTATAGATGTTTATAACTGTGAGAGGTTTTTGTAGATATTTGGATTTAAATTTAGCTATTATATATTCTCCATATTCATCTCTTGTGCATGTATTGTTAATACATTCAAGCTGGTCTGAGTAGAACATAGCTGTGCCACCTCCTTGTTGGTCTGGCCGACAATTGTGTATGGCTGTGTAACCAGGAATGGCATAGATATCTGTAGTATGAGGCTTTAACCATGTTTCAATGAGAGCAATGATGGACATACTGGCCTGAAGTGAGTTTAATAATGCAGTGAGGTCATCAAAATGTTTGCCTAAAGATCTGACATTGTAATTAAAGATAGTTATGTTAGTGTTGGATTTGAGTAGTGTTTTAGCCTGTTCTGCTGTGTAGTAATGACAGTTGTTGTTAGGTTCATGTAAGTCATTTAATAGAAGGTTGGTATCAGGATCAATGTTTGGAATCATAAGATTTAGTGTGATTCTATAATTAAACTTAAAAATAGAACAACGCAAGTAGACCTAAGAATAGGACAATGCAAAAGGATTTCTTGGCACGTGAGTTAGTATGTTGAATATGTTTACAAAAATGAAAAAATGAGCTAAGGTAGTCAATTTACAGCTAATAAGAATCTAAAACTATAGCACCTATAGCATTCTTCACAAACACAGCTAGCTTGTAGCAGAGGACTTTTTTTTGACACGTATGAAATACGTACGAATGCTGGGATGGTGGGGTCCAGGGTGGTTGGGGAAGGCCGGTGGTGTCCGCTGAACAACAACAAGGCTGCTTGTGGGAATGGTTATTTGTTTTGCCTTCCAGCAAACTGTAAGTAAGTTTATTCAGGTATACACAGATACAGTTAGGAAGATTATCATACATAGCAGCATATGTGTAGAGAACCTAGGATAACCCAAAAAAGTCAGAGTAACTTATTTGCATTGTCTGACTTTTTTTGGGTTATCCTAGGTTCTCTACACATATGCTGCTATGTATGATAATCAATGTAACTGTACTTACCTAATTGTGGTTGCAGGGGTCGAGACTCAGCTCCTGGCCCCGTGTATCTGAATAAACTTACAGTTTGCGGGAAGGAAAAACAAATTCCCTTTTCCTCTAAGCACAAGGATTGGGCTTACACTTGAAATCACCTGATGCATTACCGAAAAGGAGCAAGGTGAAGCGATCCTTTGCTGTCTTGAAGCCTGGTGCATTTTTCTCTTGCTGACTGATATAAGTTTGTGTTGGCATTTTCTTCCAGAAAACACTTCTCTCATCAGCATTAAACATTTGATGTGGATCATAGCCACCCTCAGTAGGACCCCCACTGACTCAATGGTTTAACCCACTGCGGGCTACCGTGTGTTCAAAAATTTTTCCACTCCCATGAACCGTGTAATATCATTTTTACGTTGTGTTAGATAATAATGTGCCGCAATTCTTCAATCATGCAATACCCGTAACGTGTAACATAATCTCGTGCTAAATGACGGTCTACTGTAACCATCTTACAAAACACTTTGTCAAAATGTAAAATCCTCAGATTGTAATTTGAGTAAACTTATTATCTGCTATAAACATAAGCTATGTTTAATTATAACAAAATTATCAATTTCTCTAGTATTAAGTAGTCTATAAGTCGTGATTAAGTCTGCCCATAATGCCATGGCATGATAGTGGCTCTTTGAAAATTCTTTCCAGATGCTGTTTGAGTGCCGTTATCGAACGAATTTGTTCCCATAAGAGCAAATGTAAATTAGATTAGCCATTTCAGACCCCCAAAAATACACTTACAAAAGTACTTACAAAAATACACTTACATAATTGTTCGAGTTTGGAGGTGACCAAGGGTCCACTGTATGTACAGTGACTGGAAATGTTCCTAGTGGTGGATGACGAAGCGCTTTGTGTTGGAAACTGCTGCGTCAGTGGCTTCTCACTCAGGGCTGGTGCCTTGTGGCACCACCACCTACTGACCATATGGTACCATACGGTATGATAATCTATGTAACTGTATTTGTGTATACCTGAATAAACTTACTCGAGCACATGTGGCATCGTAAGTAAGCTTATTTAGGTATACACAAATACAGATTACATAGATTATGATACATAGTAGCATATGTTTGGAGAACCTAGGATAAACCAGAAATGTCAGACTTATTTCCATTAGGGTCCCTGTACCCTGGACCATATGGTACCATTGTACCATATGGTCCAATGTACCATATGGTTCAAAACCATAGAATTCCTCTTCAGACAGACTTCCAGCAGTGTTAGAACTATAATTTAGAAAGAGGAGCGTCAGAATTTGCCAGGGAGTGAGAGTTTCCTTGCCGCCAGGCATGATGAACAAAGCTTACTGAGGCAGCGTTCCCACAGTGCAATGCGGGCGCCCCGATTTTTTGTTTACTGCGCACACAGTCTTCTCACGCTAAATTTGAGGCTGCTAGAATTTTGGCGTAGTACTACGGTTTGGACCCTCAACTCAAAGCCGTAGAACTATGGCACGGACCCTGAAAGGGTTAATAAGTGGACAATTAACCCTTTGGGGGTCGACA
Source organism: Cherax destructor (assembly GCA_009830355.1). Lineage (NCBI taxonomy): Eukaryota > Metazoa > Arthropoda > Malacostraca > Decapoda > Parastacidae > Cherax > Cherax destructor. The sequence goes on from WNWK01034852.1 coordinate 13,812, forward strand.
AGCGTTCTCGGAAACACGTTCTCAGGGTCGAAAATTTTTAGGAAAAAAAAATTATTTTTCTTATGAAATGATAGAGAATCTTTTTCCGATCATAACAACACCAAAAATATAAAATTTAAATGAAAACTTATGGAATTATGCTCTCGCGAAGTTATCGGTCTCGAAGATGTTTACGCATCGGCGATTTCACCCACTTTGAGCCCTATTTTTGGTCAATTCCAATGTTCCAGTCCACTAAAATCATAGCTATTTCGATAGAACTCCATTTCTTCTATCGATTGAGTACAAGAAACTGCCTATTTACCAATTTCAACTACCCAAAATAGTGGTCAGAAAATAGCACTTTGGCCAATTTCACACAAATTTCAAACGATGCCAATTTCAAAATAGGGTCCAGAATAAACAAGGCATACATTCCTGGCACTAAAATAACAACTTCTCTTACATTACTTTTGTTTTCCATTTTGAATTTTTATTCTCACAAAAAATAGAAGATTTACTGTTATGTATACAACTGCATCATTGTATAAATGGTATAAATAATATCAGCGCACTTGTGCAAGAATATTAGACTCACCAGTTGATGCGTATTGGACGCATGGTGTGATTTGTTTACTCTTGAACATCAGCAAAGATCGAACATTTTCGCTACTTTGAGCTCAATTTCAAGGTACTTGTCCTTGTCAAACCAATCAAAATCATCTCTATTTCTGTAATATATCTTCCATTCTATCAAATGAGACCAAGAAAACGAGAATACATCAATAAATACCATACGAAAATAGACTGCAAAGTCGTTGTTTTAAACAAAAAAACGGTCAGAGTTTTTTTTCTCATTATGCAGTGTGCTGGAGGATTTTTTTATACTGCGCACACTGACCACACAGACTCATTCTTTCATATGTAGGCCTACCAGCCATTTCCCGCTTAATTTGAGGCTGCTAGAATTTACGCGTACTAGTACGGCACCGACCCCTGCTCGTAAAATGTACTAGTACAGCACCGACACCCAAAGGGTTAAGCACATAGTGTTCAAGACAGTGACCATATGCCTGACCACATAATTTGCATTTAGTTTGATCATCATCTGTGTGTCTTCCAAACTGCCAGAAGTATTTGTAACCAAGCCTAAGCCTGGCCACTACAACATCAGTCAGTCTGTTCACATTGCAAGTTGCTCCATATACATACTTATCTATGTTCATGTTATCACAGTGGGTTATAGATCTACTCTGACTTCTAACTGCATTCCTATAACAATAATTTTTATTATTTACTTCTCTCCTAATATTATTCCTAATGCTAGACACAGATATACCAAAGTTATATTCTACATTCTCCTTCTGGGTACTCTTCTTGGCTAACATATCAACTTCATCATGAAGGAGTAATCCAATGTGTGATTGGATCCATAGCAACTGTACATTAATTCCTTTGTCTCGGATTTTTGAGTATCAATACCTGGCTTCTCCAGTGAGCATGTTGTTGGAGTCATTATATGAGTCAAGAGCCTTCAATGATGACATAGAATCAGTAATGATGATAGAGTCAAGCTCAGTGTCACAAGTTAGCTTTAGCAATTCAGTTTGCAGTGTAGACGCCCAGTTGTTAATTCTTATGCCTAGTTCAAAAAAATTATTATTGTTCTTAACTAGGGAGGTGGCAACCAGAGCAGATGCAGCCCTGCCAGAAGACTCCTGTTTAGATCCAACTTGTGATAACTTATTGCTACAAGCTAGGCCAGAAATTTCTTCTTGAGCAGTTGCTTTAACAAGTGACTTCCTTTAGGACTCTTTATTGACCTAAGGAAAGCATTTGATACAGTAGACCACAGCATCCTACTCCACAAACTTGAGCATTATGGCATAAGAGGCCACGCACTTACATATTTCAAATCCTACCTAACTAATAGGCATCAATACGTCTCTATTAAGGGCACAACCTCATCAGTAAGACCACTGGATACTGGAGTACCACAGGGAAGTGTCCTTGGTACCCTGCTCTTCCTCTTATACATCAATGATCTACCTACTGTTTCACAACACCTTAACCCTTAAACTGTCCACACGTAGATCTACGTTCACTCGCGTACTGCTACGAATATTTTGAAAAAAAAAAAAAAATAGATAAAAAAAAAAAAAATGAAGAGCGCATTTTTATAAACAGGATAGGCTAAAAAAATTTTTTTTAGGGCCAGTACTTACCGAGATATAAGCCCACCAAGTCGGTGCTGGATGCTCACCTGACGGCAACATCAAGTCCTGCCGCTTGCAGAAGTATTGCGGATATACATTTTTTTCTAGTTTTTATTTTAATTTTATATAATTTTTAGGTTCTGATAATTACAATTTATAATAGTTCTTGTGATTTCATAGCCAATCTTTGTTCCAACACTAATATTAGGTACTGAAATAGTACTCAAATAGTCATAATCACACCAACAGGTGAACATTTTCACCTGCCTTGGTCATTTACTATTGTTTTAGACATTCTGGAGTATATATGAAACTCCTTGACGAATGGTGTTATGACAATTGCCAGATAACTACTGATAAGGCAGTGATATTGATGAATGAATGTGTGCAGGGAACCCTCGCTTTGTTTTCACTGTCTGTATCTGTCTATCTATCTGTCTGTCTATCTGTCTGTCTGTCTATCTGTCTGTCTGTCTGTCTATCTGTCTGTCTATCTATCTATCTGTCTATCTATCTGAGTCTGTCTATCTGTCTGTCTATCTGTCTAGCTCTGCTTATCTGTCTTTCTGTCTGCCTGCCTGTGTGTGCCTGGAGTATAATATGAAACTCCTTGAAGAATGGTGTTATGACAAGTGTCAGATAACACTGACAGCCCAATGACATTGATGAATGTGAGCAGGGAACCCTCTCTTTGTTTCCACTGTCTATCTGTCTGCGTCTGTCTGTCTGTCTGTCTATCTGTCTGTCTAGTTCTGCTTATCTGTCTTTCTGTCTGCCTGTGTGTGTGTCTTTCCGTCTGCTTGTCTCAGTCTCAGAGTGCGGCTCGTAAACCAACAGGTATTATACACGATGCAGAAGTGACAATGCGTATTACTTGCCAGCATTGTATAGCACTTTACCTGGAATTTTTGGGTTATCCTAGGTAATTTACACTATGTATAATAACTGTACTTATGTGTACATGTGAGAGATAGATATTGCAGATATAGATAGACGGTGATATAAACAGATACAGAGATATAGGACAGATAGATATAGACAGAGATATAGACAGATATACACAGAGATATAGACATATATACACAGAAATTTAGACAGATATACACAGAGATATAGACAGATATAGACAGTGATATAGACAGAGATATAGACAGCCAGAGACAGCCAAAACCAGCCAGCCTGATGAATAGATAAGAACATAAAAAAGAAGGAACACTGCAGGCCTACTGGCCCATGCAAGTCAGGTCCATGTCACCCCCTGGCTAAGACCAATGACCCACCTAGTCAGGTCACATCCTCTGAAGGAAAGAGCATGGCATCAGACCTAGTAGCACAAGCTAGTCAGGTCCAACTCACACCCACCCACAGCCACTCATGTATTTATCTAACCTATTTTTACTTTCCTCTTATAAGGGGAGTGTTAATGCGACATGACATCAGCGAATCCCTGGTGTTTGCCACACTATTTGCTCTAGCTGGAGCTCAATTGAACTGGTGCTCCCACAAGGTACTAAGTGGTCCAGGATTTTTTTAATACTGCGCACACTGAGGGCGCAGACCCATTCTCTCATGTCTAGGCGACTCAGGCCTATCACACTAAATTTGAAGGAATGAAAAATAAAACATAGATCTACGTTTGGAGCAGTACACGAGTGAACGTAGATCTATGTGTGGATAGTTTAAGGGTTAAGCCTATTCTCTTTGCTGACGATACTACATATGTCATCTCGCACCCTAATCTTGCCTCACTTAACACTATTGTTAATGAAGAACTAGTTAAAATATCGACCTGGATGACTGCTAATAAACTTACACTTAATACTGACAAAACCTTCTACATCCTGTTTGGGAACAGAACAGGTGCTGCCCAGCTGAACATAACGATAGACATAATGAGGGCAAATTCCTGGGCCTGCACCTTGACAGCAATCTGAAATTCAACACCCATATCCAACAAATAACAAAGAAAGTATCCAAAACAGTTGGGATACTGTCTAAGATATGTTACTTTGTACCATAATCAGCCCTACTCACACTATATTATTCACTCATCTATCCCTACCTAACCTATGCTATTTGTGCATGGGGATCAACAGCAGCAACTCACCTAAAGCCAATAATAACCCAACAGAAAGCAGCAGTAAGAATTATCACGCAATCCAAGCAAGACAACACACACCCCCACTTTTCAAAGACCTAAACCTACTCACCATACAGAACATTCACACCTACTATTGTGCAATCTACATTTACAGTACCATAAACTCTAATTTTAACTCGGAAATAATTTTTTTGTTGATAATTGCAACAAGACCCATAGACACAACACCAGGCACAAAAATCTCTATGACATTCCTGTGACCGGCTAAACCTATACAAAAATTTGATGTACATAAAAGGGCCAAGAATCCGGAACTCCCTGCCTGTAAACTCTAGAACCGCAGACTCAACCACCATTTTCAAAACTACTGTTAAAAAACATCTCGTCTCCCTAACACGCCCCATCATCAGCTAACCAAATGAAAACCACCCATTTCTCTTTTTTGTATCACAAACACACTCAAGACAAGATAGACTTACTCTCGTTATCTGTAACTCCCCCATAATTTACACCTACACCCACCCAAATAACTATAAACATAAAATTCCTAATACAGCTATTGCCTATTAATCTTAAGCTAGTCCTATTAAATCTTAAGCTAATCCTAAGTTTGTCTAAGATACTCTTCCAGTATGGCTTTAATAGAAACAATGTATCATGCCAAGACAAATCGAATCCCATTACTAAATCTACCATTTGTAATAGTATTAGTAAATGATTTGGAGTACAGTAGATCATCATTTAGCACGAGATTATGTTGCACGTTACGGGTATTGCACGATTGAAGAATTGCGGCACATTATTATCTAACACGACGTAAAAATGATATTTACACGGTTCGCGGGAGGGAAAAAAAAAAGTTGAGCCTGCAGGTCCTTCACAAACCATCACACTAACAAAATATTTGCCCAACCAAATTTTCAATGCTTCCCAAGCAATAAGCTTCGATAATTCTATTCACTCATGCACAAGTCCCACTCAAATAAAATCGTGTGCGTGGGGAAGTATCCTGGCTGGTTTGTGTGGGGAAGTATCCTCGCTGGTTTGTGTGGGGAAGTATCCTGGTGTGTGAGGTGATGGTCACTTGCCCATAAACAATGGCTTTGTTTATGGGCTGATGCTCCAACCTTCATTATCTCTGTCATATTTTTATTAATTTGGGTGTCTTTATCATGCTGCTACGTTATTTATGTTATACCTAATATTATTCTGAAATAAATATGATGGGAAAATAACTTACTGATAGTAGTTAGTTAGTTAGTTTGATATCTTTATTATGCACCCCATACCCATCCTGTGGGCGGTAGTCAAAAGATTACAGAGGTACATAATGGGTCCAGGGACTGGACCTCAAAGTTTGATAGCTGAGCAAGTTACAAAGGTAATGAACTCAGATGGTCACAATCATGACAAGTTACAAAGGTATTTGCAGATTACAGAGGTATATATAGGGTCCAGAGACTGGGCCCCAAAGTTTTGATAGCTGAACAAGGTACAATGGTAATTAATTCACTAGTTACAAGGTAATGAATCATGTAAGTAAATTTACTTACGTCTGTACATGGTTGCAATCATGAACAAATTATAAAGCAATGAGCAATCTATTAGTCTACACCCAGCCACAACTGTAATGAGTTATTGGTGCAAATTTTAATTGTTGGGTCACACACACACACATATACATATACACATACACACGCATACATGTATATACATACACACATACACATACACACATGTACATACACACACACACACACACGTGTCAATGCTTTATTTACAGGGAGCAAAGTCAGGGTATTTTTCCAGAATGGTCTGTAATATACCACTGTGGATAAAATACTTTGACATATCTTGAACATTTCTGAATGAGTAGTCTCTGAATTCATTAATTTTATCGCACTCCAGTACATAATGACGCAGGGTGTGACAATAATCCAACTGGCAAAGTTTACATCTTGTTTGGTCTACATCTGGTGGTGGTGATTTAACCTGCCAAAGATACTTGTAACCCAGCCGGAGGCGGGCGGTAGTGACATCCAAGAGTCTGCTTATTTTGTTGGATGCACCATAGACATGT
>WNWK01034853.1:0-20187 GCA_009830355.1 Cherax destructor
AAAAAAGGGGAATGAGGAACATAGTCAACACACTGTTTTACTTGGGGGAAAAAACCCCAAAATTATTAATTAAATATGAGGCTTCTTTGTATTATTAGTGAAGCCAAGGTGATACATATAAGACCAGCCTCTGCACAAATATACATGATGCCCAAAAACTGAAAGCAATAAAATCAGGAAAAGCACGAGGCCTCAAAAAATTTTAAACCCCGACAACTCCCCTCCTCATTCAGGTGCAAGTACCACGTACCAGACGGGGTTTTTTATTCAGGTCCACACGACCATTTCCAAACAGCTCCCTTTTGGGTGCAGGTGCAGTACTATGTCCCCGACATGGTACTGCCCCCCGCGCAGAAACCCAAGGGAAAAACACACGGTCAAAGGCTATTAAGGAAACATGCTAAATTATTAAAAGTGTATAGTGAATGCAGGTAGACGTCTGCAAGATTTAAGTTTCAGATTAAATGTTCATAAGTTGAAGAAAGGACCATCAGGGCTGCCAGAATAAAAAACCCCCTTTTTTCCCCGGGGTTTTCCCTTTCGTGTTTATCATCTGACCATGTAATGACTTTAGGAAGAAGAGTAAAAAAGGGAAAAGAGTAGTCAATTATTCATTATTTTTTTATCCCTCCTGTTTTACACTGTTGTCCACACTCCTGGGTGCTAGTTACACTGTTGTCCCCTCCTGGGTGCTAGTTCACTGTTGTCCACACTCCTGGGTGCTATTAAATGTTGTCCCCACCCTGGGTGCTAGTTCATGTTGTCCCCACTCCTGGGTGCTGTTACACTGTTGTCCACCCCCGGGTGCAGTTACACTGTTTTCCACCCCTGGGGGCTACACTGTTGCCACCTCCTGGGGCTAGTTAATTTGCCACATCCGGGGCTAGTTACACTGTTTCCACCCCCGGGGGCCCAGTTACACTGTTTCCACCCCCTTTCTAGTTACACTGTTGCCACACCCCCGGGGCTAGTTAACTGTTGCCACATCCTGGGGCAGTTACACTGTTGCCACATCCGGCCCAGTTAAAATTTTTGACCACAACCCCGGGGGTATTCCCGTTGCCCACAACCCCGGGCGCAAATTTCCCCGTTGACCACAATCCTGGGCGCTAGTTACATGTTGCCCAAAATCCTGGGGCCATTAAAATTGTGCCCACAATCCTGGGCGCTAGTTACACTGTTGACCACAACCCGGGCGCTAGCACTGTTGACCCCAACCCGGGGGGTAGTTACACTGTTGACCAAATCCTGGGGGCAATTCACTGTTGACCACAATCCTGGGCGCTAGTTACACTGTTGACCACAATCCTGGGCGCTAGTTACACTGTTGACCACAATCCTGGGCGCTAGTTAAGCACTGTTGACCATAATCCTGGGCGCTAGTTACACTGTTGACCATAATCCTGGGCGCTAGTTACACTGTTGACCACAATCCTGGGCGCAGTTACACTGCAGCTGACCACAATCCTGGGCGCCAGTTTACACTGTTGATCACAATCCTGGGCGCTAGTTACACTGTTGACCACAATCCTGGGCGCTAGTTACACTTGTTGACCACAATCCGGCGCTGCTACACTGTTGACTACAATCCTGGGCGCCAGTTACACTGTTGACCACAATCCTGCGCTAGCACTGCTCATCACAATCCTGGGTGCTAGTTACACTGCTCATCACAACCAAAAGAAGTTACACTGCTCATCACAATCCTAAAAGCAGTTACACTGCTCATCACAATCCTGGGCAAGCAGTTGCACTGCTCATCACAATCCTGGGTGCTAGTTACACTGCTCATCACAATCCTGTGTGTTAGTTACACTGTTAATCACAATCCTGTATGTTAGTTACACTGTTGATCACAATCCTGTGTGTTAGTTACACTGTTAATCACAATCCTGTGTGTTAGTTACACTGTTAATCACAATCCTGTGTGTTAGTTACACTGTTGATCACAATCCTGTGTGTTAGTTACACTGTTGATCACAATCCTGTAAAAGTTAGGCAATACCATTGCACCATCACAATCCTGTGTTAGGGGCAACACTGTTCATCAAGGTACACGAGGAAAAACAATCACTATCCACAAGTCACTGCAGGACTAGTACACAAAGAAAATACTTTTAGTATCTTCCAGAATCTGTCGTATAAATATAAAAATGTTGACAACGACAAGACCGCCTCACTAAAACATTATCTTAGATTGATCTCCCCCCCTCCCCCAAAAAATCATTTTATCCATGTAAAATGTAGACGACATATTACTTCATTGTTAATGATAAGATACCAGAAAATCTTGAGATTGATCTCAAGATACGATAACACGGTATATTTGATCTCTTAGAACAATGAGGAACTAATGAGGGATCAGCAGTGCAAATGTAACAAGGTACACAACCTCAAACATGACTAAATTAACATATTGAAACAAAATTAAATCAACAGTTGAGTTTAATATATTTAACTTAAAAATGGGGATTTAGATCAAAGCAACACTGAAACTGTCTAACACGTTCTGAACCGTCTACACTGAACCGTCTAACACGTTCTGAACCGTCTAACACTGAACCATCAACATCGAACTATATCATAAATAAAACTCAAAACAAAAAACAACAATCGCAGAAAAACATTAATGCATAATGATTAATGTATATACAAAAAAAATACAACAAAAATTTTAAAGAAAAAATAGTTGAAACAGCGTGCTGCGGTGGACCAACCATCGTGCGGGTAGCGGTGAACCAACCATCGTGCAAGGCGGTGGACCAACCATCGCGTTATGGTGACCAACCATCGTGTGTTACGGTGGACCAACCATCGTGCGTTATGGTGGACCAACCATCGTGTGTTATGGTGGACCAACCATCGTGTGTTATGGTGGACCAACCATCGTGCGTTATGGTGGACCAACGTGCGTTATGGTGGACCAACCATCGTGTGTTATGGTGGACCAACCATCGTGTGTTATGGTGACCAACCATCGTGCGTTGCGGTGGACCAACCATCGTGCGCCGCGGTGGACCAACCATCGTGTGTTATGGTGGACCAACCATCGCGTTACGGTGGATCAAATCAATGTGCGTTATGGTGGACTAACCATCGTGTGTTGCGGTGGACTAAATCATCGCGTTATGGCGGACCAACCATCGTGTGGTTGGCGGTGGACCAACCATCGTGCGTTATGCGGTGGACCAAATCATCGTGTGTTATGGTGGACCAACCATCGTGTTGGCGGTGGACCAACCTACGTGTTATGGTGGACCAACCTACGTGTTATGGTGGACCAAATCCCATGTGTGTTATGGTGGACCAACCTACGTGTGTTATGGTGGACCAACCTACGTGTGCGTTATGGTGGACCAACCTACGTAAGTTATTGTTAAGATTAAATATTGCATCAATGAACAATGAAAGGGTGCTGGGCTGCACTGGAGGGAAGACTTGCACAACACAGGTGTACTCCCTCTGTACACAGCTACCTCTCTTCATTTAAGAACACAGAGGATATATTCACAGCAAGACACGACACACATTCATAGCTATATAAGATAAATTAATGTTAATATGGAGGGATATGCCTACTCGCAAGATGGGAATATATCCATGGTAAGATGGAAGTATATAATGACGTTTTAAGAGCCAGGAATTATGGTATTATATTCATGGGGGATTATACAACGACTGTTGGGGAGGGCGGGGAAGCATTCAGGCTCAATTCAAGGAACCGGAGCACAGATCCAATTCCCTAGATCAAGAGCCCCTTACCAGCGTAGTAGGGTAGAATGGAAGATATATTACAGAAATAGAGATAATTTTGATTGGTTTCACGATGACAAGTACCTTGAAACTGAGCACAAAGTAGTGAAAATGTTTGATTTTTGCCGATGTTCAAGAGTAAACAAATCACTCCATGCATCCAATACACATCAACTGGCGAGTCTAATATTCATGCACAAGTGCGCTAATATTATTTATGCCGTTTTACAATGATGCAATAGTATACATAACAGAAAATCTTCTATTTTTGTGAGAATAAAAATTCAAAATTGAAAGCAAAAGTAATGTAAGAGGAGCCTGGAGACGTGACTAATGAACACATAAAATGTTATTTTAGTGCCAGGAATGTGTCTCGTTTATTCTGGACACTATTTTGAAATTGGCATCTTTTGAAATTTGTATGAAATTGGCCAAATTGCCAATTTCTGACCACTTTATTGGGTAGTTCATATTGGTAAATTGGCGGTTTCTTTTACTCAATTGATAGAACAAATGGAATTCTAGCGAAATAGCTAAAATTTTGGTAGACTGAAACATTGGAATTGGCCGAAAATAGGGCTCAAAGTGGGCGAAAGCGCCGATTGTGTAAACATCGTCGATACTGCTAACTTTGCGAGAGCATAATTCCGTTAGTTTTTCATCAAATTTCATACTTTTGGTGTCATTATGATCGGAAAAGGATTCTCTATCATTTCATAAGATTTTTTTTTTTTCTGAAAAATTTGCAACCCTGAGAACGAGTTTGGGAGAGGGCCTCGCGACCCTGAAAGGGGTAATTGTGACGAAACAGGCCTGTTTTGGAAGAAAATGCCAAAGAGGACCTGCATCATGCAGGAGGAAAAGGCACTGCCAGGACACAAGCATATGAAAGACAGGCTAACTCTCTTGTTGTGTAGTAATACTAGTGGGGATTTAAAATTAAAGCCTTTACTTGTGTATCACTCTGAAAATCCCAGAGTGTTCAAGAAAAACAGTGTCGTCAAGAGTAAATTGTGTGTGATGTGGAAGACTAACAGTAAGGCATGGGTCACAAGGGAAATTTTCCTGGAATGGTTTAATGAAGTGTTTGGCCCGAGTGTGAAGAAATACCTCCTGGAAAAGAAATTGGGACGCAAGTGCCTCCTGGTAATGGACAATGCTCCTGCTCATCCTCGAGACTTGGAAGACCAATTGTCTAAGGAATTCAGTTTTGTAACAGTGAAGTTCTTGCCTCCTAACACCACTCCTCTCATCCAGCCCATGGCCCAGCAGGTCATGTCTAACTTCAAAAAACTGTACACCAAAGCAATGTTTCAAAGGTGCTTTGACATAACCTCGGACTCTGAATTGACCTTAAGAGAGTTCTGGAGGTATCACTTCAATATCTTCCAATGCATAAGCCTTATAGATAAGGCTTGGCAGGGAGTAACTTCCAGAACGATGAACTCTGCTTGGAGAAAGTTGTGGCCAGATTGTGTCCAAGAGAGGGATTTTGAAGGGTTTGGGGCTGACCCTGAGGAGCCTATGGAAGTTATGGAAAGTATTGTGGCATTGGGGAATTGCATGGGGTTGGATGTGAGTGGCGAGGATGTGGAAGAGTTGGTGGAGGACCACAATGAAGATCTAACCACTGAAGAGCTGCAAGAGCTTGAGGTGTAACACCATCAAACCACAACTCAGGAAATTGCTTCAATGAATGAGGAAGAGAGATGTAAGGTGCCTTCTTCAAAGATTAAGGAGATTTGTGCAATGTGGACTATGATGCATTAATTTGTGGAGGAACATCACATTGACAAAGATGTTGCAATCCATCTCGGCAACATGTACAATGACAGTCTCTTATCCCATTTTAGAGACATTTTAAAGAGACGCCAGCAACAGAGCTCTCTGGACAGATATTTAGTGCCACAGGTGTGCAGTGACTCTCAGGCTGGTCCTAGTGGCATTAAAAGACAAAGAAGGGAAGTGACCCCAGATGAGGACTTGGTACCTAAAGTCCTCATGGAGGGGGATTCCCCTTCCAAAGAATAGCCTCTCTTCCCTCTCCCCTCCTCTCTGTCTTCCATCCAGCAACATCAGTCTTCAATAAAGGTAAGTGTAAAGTTGAATGTTCATTCTTTTATGCATGTAAATCTATCTTTAAGGCCCCCCAAAAAATTTTTTTTAATACTTCTGGGTGTCTGGAACGGTATACAAGCCTTCCAGACGCAACTTCCAGCAATTACAGGAGCAGCTTTGAAAATTGACCACTGTCTGGAAAATCTCCCAACTCCTACCCCAAACATTTTACTACTAGGAGATTTCAACTTGAGACACCTAAAATGGAGGAGTAGCAAACAATGTTTTAGCAGAGGTCACCCCAGGAGGCAGCTCAGATGAAAATTCACACACACACGAACTATTAAATCTCTGCACCAAATTCACCTTAAACCAGCAAATATTAGAGCCTACAAGAGTAGAAAATATGCTGGACCTCATCTTCACTAACAATGACGATCTGATACGTAATATAACTGTATCAAAGACAATATACTCAGATCACAACATAATAGAGGTACAGACATGTATGCACAGGGCTCCTGACCAGCAAAATGTGATCAGTCATGAAGATCTCTTCACAAAATTCAATTTTAATAACAAAAACATACAATGGGATCAAGTCAACCATGTCCTAAATGAAACAAGCTGGGAAGATATCCTAAACAACATGGATCCAAACATTTGCCTAGAAAAAATGAACTCTGTGGTTCTTGAGATCTGCTCAAGGCACATTCCATTAAGAAAAAGAAAGAGAAGATGTAAACTAGAAAGAGAAAGATGCTCCCTATACAGACAAAGGCGAAGAGTCACAGAGCTGCTGAGAGGGGCCAATATATCTGAAATATGTTGAGAAGCACTGGTCAATGAAATTGCAAATATCGAACTTAAACTGAAGGAATCTTACAGGAGACAAGAATCACAGGAAGAACTAAAAGCCATAAAGGAAATTGAAAAAACAAAACAAAATACTTCTTCTCTTATGACAAATCTAAGGAAAAACAACATCCAGTATTGGGCCTCTGCTTAGGCGTGATGGGACATACACAGATGACAGCGAATAAATGAATGAGATATTAAAGTACCAATACGACTCAGTGTTCAGCGAGCCGCTGCCCAGACTAAGGGTCGACAATCCAAATGAATTCTTTATGAACGAAACACAAAATTTGGTCATCTCAAATATCTTGGATACTATTCTAACTCCACAAGACTTTGAAAAGGCAATAAATAACATGCCTATGCATTCTGCCCCAGGCCTAGACTCATAGAACTCCGTGTTCATCAAGAATTGCAAGAAGCCCCTATCGCGTGCCTTCAGTGTTCTATGGAAAGGGAGCATGGACACAGGGGTCATCCCACACACACTAAAAACAACAGACATAGCCCCACTCCACAAGGATGGCAGTAAAGCAATTGCAAAGAACTACAGACCGATAGCACTAACATCCCATATCATAAAAATCTTTGAGAGGTTCTAAGAAGCAAGATCGCCAACCACCTAGATACCCATCAATTACACAACCCAGGGCAACACGGGTTTAGAGCAGGTTGCTCCTGCCTGTCCCAGCTCTTGGACCACTATGACAGGGTCCTGGATGCTGTTGAGGATAAACAAAATATACAGATCTTCAAATGGGCCACTCAAAACAATATGAAGTTCAATGAGGAGAAATTTCAACTACTCAGATATGGAAAACTTGAGGAAATAAAAAATGTATCAAGGTATACGACAAATTTTAACCATACAATAGAGCAAAAAAGAAATGTGAAGGACTTGGGAGTGATAATGTCAGAAGATCTCGCCTTTAACCCTTTCGGGGTTTCGGTCATACAAGTACAGCTTACGTGCTGGGGCTTTCTACGTACGTACTAGTACGCATAAATTCTAGCGGCTTCAAATCGAGGGGGAGAGAGCTGGTAGGCCTGCATGTGATAGAATTGGTCTATGTGGTAAGTGTGCGCAGTAGGAAAAAAATCCATGCACCCGCATTGCATTGTGGGAGTGGTAATTCATTGCACCTTTGTCACCAAGCCATGTGGTAAGGAATACCTCACTCCGGCAGTGTGAGTGGTAGGGAAGGCAGTGGAGGGAGTGGGGAAGACAGTGGAGGGGGTGGGGAAGACAATGGGGTAGGTGGGGAAGACAGTGGGGGTTGGGGAAGACAGTGGGGGGAAGGCTGGCTGGCTGGCTGGCTGGCTGGCTGGCTGGCAGGCAAGCAGGCAGGCTGGCTGGCTGGCTGACCAGCTGGCTAGCTGGCTGACCAGCTGGCTGGCTAGCTGGCTGGCTAGCTAGTTTGCTCTGTCACACAGGTACACATTAATACATAGTGTAAATAACCTAGGATAAATACATAGTGTAAATTACATAGGATAAATACATAGTGTAAATTACATAGGATAAATACATAGTGTAAATTACATAGGATAAATACATAGTGTAAATTACCTAGGATAACCCAAAAAATCCAGACTGGCAAATAATATGTATCGACTCAGATGTGGCAGTGTTGGTTCAATAGTGACTGCCTCTGAGACAGAGAGAGACAGAAAGAGAGACAAGCAGACAGACAGAAAGGCAGATAAAACAGTGAAAACAAATAAAGGGAAAGCCGTGTACCCTCATTTGTTAAATGTCATCACTCATTAGTTTGGTGATAAGACGAGGCTAACCCGTCACCCCTGGCTGGCTGGCTGGCTGGCAGGGAGACAGGGAGGCAGGCAAGGAGGGAGGCAAGCAGGGAGGGAGGCAGGCATCAAATGTCAACACTAATTAGTTTAGCTGATAATAATAAGATAAGAGGACCCTCACCCTCATCAATGTCACTGCTGTAATTAGATTAGTGATAAGACTGACACTCTTACACCATGCTTCAATAATAATAATTATTATTATATTATAGAATAAGCTGCCCTAATGCCATGGCATGCCAGTGGCTCTCCTTGCATTACAGTTTTATAATTGTAACTACCAATAACTATGTATACTTGTAACTTGCATCGAAATAAAAATATTATTATTATATATTATTATTATTATTATTATTATATTCTCCGTGCCAGTCAGTCAGTCAGCCAGCCG
The DNA here is from genome assembly GCA_009830355.1 of Cherax destructor. Classification (NCBI taxonomy): domain Eukaryota; kingdom Metazoa; phylum Arthropoda; class Malacostraca; order Decapoda; family Parastacidae; genus Cherax; species Cherax destructor. The sequence goes on from WNWK01034853.1 coordinate 8,873, forward strand.
GCTAGCTGGTCAGCCAGCAAGCCAGCCGGCTGGCCATCCATGCAACCAGCTGTTCAGCCAGCCAGCCAGCTAGCTGTTCAGCCAGCCAGCTAGCTGTTCAGCCAGCCAGCTAGCTGTTCAGCCAGCCAGCTTGTCAGCCAGCCAGCTAGCTGGTCAGCCAGCAAGACAGCCAGTCGGCTGGCCATCCATAATAATAATAATAATTATAATAGTTTATTTAGAGATGGTACAATGATACATAGTTATTTAGACATGATACAATGATACATAGTTAGGTATAAATGAGGTGTACATGCCAAAAGCCCCTAATATGCTGTGCATTGCGGGCATCCAGCCAGCTGGTCAGCTAGCCAGCCAGCCAGCTGGTCAGCTAGCCAGCTGGTCAGCTAGCCAGCCAGCCAGCTGGTCAGCTAGCCAGCCAGCCAACCAACTGGTCAGCTAGCCAGCCAGCCAGCCAACTGGTCAGTTAGCCAGCCAGCCAGCCAACTGATCAGCAAGCCAGTCGGCTGGCCATCCATCCATCCAGCTAGCTGTTCAGCCAGCCAGCCGGCCAGCCACCCAGCCAGCCGGTCAGCTAGCCAGCCAGCCAGCCAACTGGTCAGCTAGCCAGCCAGCCAACTGGTCAGCAAGCCGGCCAGCCAGTCTGCTAGCTGGTTAGCCAGCAAGCCTGCCAGTCGGCTGGTCATCCATCCAGCCAGCTGTTCAGCTAGCCAACTGGTCAGTTAGCCAGCCAGCCAGCCAACTGGTCAGCAAGCCAGTCGGCTGGCCATCCATCCATCCAGCTAGCTGTTCAGCCAGCCAGCCAGCCAGCCGGCCAGCCACCCAGCCAGCCGGTCAGTTAGCCAGCCAGCCAGCCAACTGGTCAGCTAGCCAGCCAGCCAGCCAACTGGTCAGCTAGCCAGCCAGCCAACTGGTCAGCAAGCCAGCCAGCCAGTCTGCTAGCTGGTTAGCCAGCAAGCCAGCCAGTCGGCTGGTCATCCATCCAGCCAGCTGGTCAGCTAGCCAGCCAGCCAGCTGGTCAGCCAGCAAGCCAGCCAGTCGGCTGGCCATCCATCCAGCCAGCCAGCTGGTCAGCTAGCCAGCCAGCCAGCTGGTCAGCTAGCCAGCCAGCCAGCCAGCCAGCTGGTCAGCCAGCCACCAGCCAGTCAGCCAGCAGTTATTGTGTAGTATACAATGAGTGTATATATACAAAATATGGTTTATATTGGTCTCACAGGACATAAAAGTTACTTGACAAAATAAAATGTTAAAAAATAAAAGAAAAAGTATAAAAAATAAATAAACTATTACCGGGTGACAGGCAGTTGGCAATGTTGCCGTAAGCGGTTCAATTTTGGTCAACTTCAATCCTCTATATCTCAGTAAGTATTGATCGCAAAAATGTATTTTTTTAGCCTATTAGATTTAGAAAAAAAAAAAATATCATTTCATAAGAAAAAATAATTTTTTTTTTTTTAAATTCTGCGACCCTGATGGGTATCAAGATTGGTGGCGATCTTGCTTCTTAGAACCCTTTCAAAGATTTTTATGATATGGGATGTTAGTGCTATTGGTCTGTAGTTCTTTGCTATTGCTTTACTGCCCCCTTTGTGGAGTGGATGTTAAAAGCACGTGATAGGGGCTTCTTGCAGTTCTTGATGAACACGGAGTTCCATGAGTCTGTGCATTGAGTTTTTACATACTGTGAGATGGACCCAGGGGACATCAAAGAGTGATCTGTGTCCTGTTAAGGTTGTTAAGGAGAAGTTTGAGTGGAGGGTTTATATTTGAGTTTAGTGTTCCATGCATGTAGTAGGCACAGTAATAAGTATGGATGTCTTGCACGGTGAGTAGGTTTAGACTTTTGAATATTGGTGGAGTATGCTGTCTGGAGTGGAATTTGTTATCATTCTGACTGCTGCCTTTTGCTGGGTTATTAATGGTTTGAGATGATTTATTGTTGTTGAGCCCCATGCACAGCTTCTATAGGTGAGATAGGGGTAAATAAGTGAGTGATACAGGGCAAGGAGAGCTGGTTGTGGAACATAGTACTGTATCTTTGATAGTATGCCTACGGTCTTGAAGATTTTCTTGGAAATTTGTTGTATATTTGCCTGAAATTTGAGACTATTATCAAGGTGGATTTCTAAGAATTTTCCTTCTGTGAGTTTTGTGACAGGTGATCCGTTTATCATTATGTTAAGTGGAACATTTGTAGCTCTGTTTCCAAACTGAATGAAATAGGTTTTGCCAATATTGAGTAAGTCATCATCCAGGTAGATATTTTCTGTAATGTTTTATTACAGGTAAACCACATTTTGTATACTACACAAAGAAAGAAATTTTGTTTGTTTGTTTGTAAGACAATAATGTTAAAAGCAGGTGAGGATATAGTTTTGGAGTGGTTGGTGTATTTGTTCAATATTTGCATGAATGATGAAGAGTAACTACGGTATAGCAGAAAGTATGCATAATTCCTTTGTCTTAGAGAAAAGAGAGTGTAAGAATTATAGATAAATAAGCCTGGTAAAGTGTGTAGTAGAGTTGTTATTTAAAGAATTATGGGTAAGACAGAGAATAGGATTGCAAAGGATTAAAGTTTTGGGATGAGTAGGAATTTGTAGAGCAGGTGTTCACATTGAAGCATTTATAAGTGAACAGTACTTAGATAAAGGTAAGGAACTCTTCATTACATTTATGGATTTTAAAAAAAACATATGATAGGGTGAATAGGGAAGCAGCATGGTAGATGTTGCAAATATATGTTGAATAGGTGGTAGATTACTAAAAGCTGTAAGGAGTTTTTATGTGAAGCTCAGGTTAGGGTATGTAGGAGAGAGAGGGAGATTATTTTCCAGTAAAAGCAGGCCTTAGACAGGAATGTGTGATATCACCATGATTGCATAATATATTAATAGATGGGGTTGTAAAAGAAGTGATCCTAGGGTGTTAGGGAGAGGTATAGGATTAAAAAATAGTAAATCTAATATAAAGTGGGAATTGTCACAGTCGTTTTTTTGCTGATGATATAGTTCTTTTTGAAGATTCTTAAGAGACATTGCAAAAGTTGGTAAAAGAAGGAAATTAACAGTAAACATAGGAAAGAGCAAGGTGATGAGAATAACTAAAAATCTAGGCAATGAGAGATTGGATATCAAATTAGAGGGAGTATGGAGGAAGTTAATGTATTCAGATATTTGGGAGTGGAATTGTTAGTGGATGGTTCTATGAAAGATAAGATGAGCCATAGAACTGACAAAGGAACAACGAAGCACCTGCTTTGAGGCATCTGTGGAGACTAAGGAAATTTATCCATGGAGGCAAAAAGGGAAATCTATCAGAGTATAGAAGTACCAACACTGGTGTATGGGTGTCAAGCATGGATTTGAAATGTTGCAGCAAGGCAGAGGCTGGAGGCAGTGGAAATATGTTTGAGGGCAGTTTGTGGCGTAAATATTATGCAGAGAATTTGGAGTTTGGAGACTAGGAGTAGGTGTTGGAATTACCAAAAGTATTACTCAGAGGGCTGAAAAGGGGTTGTTAAGGTGGTTTGTACATTTGGAGAGGGTGGAGAAAAATAGGATAACTTAGGAGGGTGTATAAATCTGGGGTGGAGGGGAAAGAGGGGTAGAGGTCATCCTGGGAAAGGTCGAAAGGAGCATATGAAGAAGGTTTTGAGTGCTAGGGACTTGGACATCCAACAGGGTTGTGTGAGCATGTTACATCATCATAAGTGGAGGCAAATGGGTTTTATGATTTCATGTGCTATTGGAGTGTGAACAGAGTTACATTTATAGAGAAGGTATGATTGGTGGAGCTTGTAAAAAGAACATCACTGCTTCTTAAAGATTTATTTGTGATTAATATAAGTGTATGTCAGTGGCTAATGAAGACTGCAATATTGAAATGACTTTTATTTGTGAATCACCCTACAGGATGAAGCTGAGTGCTACATTGAAGATGAAGATGAGTGGGGAGCACGAAAAACTGAGAACTGGAGAGAATGTGTCCAAAGTAAGCCTGGCCAGTCACAACAATCCTGGTCCTACTGTGGTTGTTCTGAAGACACAGAAGAGGAGAACTGGCGGCAGAATTCTAGGCAGGATAAGTCTCCAAGATACAATTGGAGTACAATTTCTAATCGCAAATACCAAACACAATGCGATGAAAATGTGTACAACAGGGTTAAACTCACCCCTCGCCTCCTTGTTGATTACTTGGTGGGATATCCAAAATTTTCTGCAAGTCTCTCAGAACTTATAAAAGATAAGGGCCTGCATCTGTTGCAATTGCAAGAAGTTGTGTTACAAAATAAGAAAATGTTTTACTTGAACAACAACTTAGTTCAACTGAAGCCTCAAGTTAACATCTGTGAAGCACACTCAAGCCCAGATGGGTGTCATAAGGATTTTCCATGCTCTGATCTACATATCTGTCCTGGTTATGTCACAGGTTCCTGTCAAGACAGCATGTGCTCTTTGGGACACAAGTGGTCAGTGAACCACAATAAGACTATTCTTCAGGCACTCTTTATTGACTGGCTTCCTTCTCGAATCCTTATAAAGCTTACCAGACTAAACATGAAGAGCTCTCATGTATGTCAGTTAGGTGTTTGTAGAGGCTACAATGAAGGAGGCTGCAGCCAGTCTGACTGTGAGGCTCTCCATATATGTCTTAGTTTTGTGCTAGGGTTTACAAGATGTTCCATTGAAAACTGTCAACTAAACCATGATCTACTGAGTCCTAAATGTTGTCAACTACTGAAGACTAATGGTTTTTCTACCAATGAGACTCTACAAGGCATTGTAATAGCTCTGCTCTCAGCAAACCCCATGCTCACCAAGGATCAACAGTCTAACAGTGGGAAAGACAAAAATGACAAAACAATAAAACATCCACTAAAAATAAATAAAACATATGAAAAAGAAGTCCATAAATATTCTTTGAATGTGGAAAAGAAAACTGTGATACAAAATGTGGGTAAAAACACAGTTGATATGAAAGCTAATGTTGAGGACTTTAAAAATGAAGTCAGACTATATTCTAAAAGTGACATACCGACAGACACAGAACATGGCTCAAAAACTTCAGAAATGTATAATAAACCTTCAAAAGCAGATATACAAGCTAAATTAACACTTAACATTCCTGCAGATTCAACTAAAACAATTGCTGTCAAGAACATCCATACAACTCATTGGTCACATGATTTAAGAGGAGATGTTTCTATACCAGAAATTTGTTATTACTCGGTAGAAAAGAAGTGTATGTATGAAAAAAGTGGATGCCAGCGACTCCACTCAAAACAGCATTTTTACTGGCAGGTCAGTAAACAAAGAAGTCATTGGATGAACCTACAGCTTAGTCAGGTGATTTCCTTGGAGAGGGCCTACTGCGACCCTTCACAAGCTGGAGTTAACCTGCCTTGCCTTGATTCAGGTAACCTTGAGGTCCCTTTTATTGCTCTTAATATTCTTTTGGGCCGCGACATTTTGTATGCAGATTTTAAAGCAATGAATTTGACCAATTCTTCCAAAACAAAGATCCTTTACATTCGTCGGCTATGTACTGAGGCAGTCTCTGACCAAGTTATAAAACCTAGCTGTTATACTTGGTATTTCTTAGATAATTACAACAGATGGATTCCTTATGGTAAAGCAGATACTTCAGGAGAAACAAAATTTATTAGCAACATAACTTCAGATTACATTGAGAAGCACTATCTTCAGAACCCATCTGGATCTTTTGCTTTTAAAAATTTAGAATTTTCATACATTTTAGACTTGAATAAGATGTTACAAATAAATCAGACGACTAAAAAGTCTCGTCCAGTAATCCGACGTCCAGAAATGCATCTAGATGGAATAAAGAGATCCCAGAACAAACCCAAAGACAGCAGATCCCAAACAAGGTATGATAGTTATTTCTGTCCTCAGCAAATTCCATCATATAATAGTGGCTCTTGCTCAGCAAATAATAATGCTGACACATTGACCAGCAGAGAAAAGCAGACAAGAATGGCAAGACCAGTAAAGCCCAGTAAACCAGAATGGCTGAAACAGACTAGCAGACCCAGAATAGATAATAGTAATGCAATGACCAGTAGTACCCAGCTGATAAAAATGTTTTATGTAACTAAAAGAATTCAGCAGACCAAGATGCCTGACACAATGACCAGCAGACCCCAGTATACCAGAACAGGTAACACTTATGAGAACAGCTCCGTAGAAGAAATCAATGACCAATAGAGCTCAGCAGACAAGGGTGATTGATAACAACTAGAAGAGTCCAGCAGACATGGATTGACACAACAACCAGCAAACCCAAGTAAACAAGAATGAATAGCACTACCATTAGAGGAACCCAGCAGATTAGGATAAGTGGCACATTGACTAATAGAGTTCAGGATAAATGACATTGATCAGCAGAATACAGTACACCAGTATGATTTACATAATGGCTCACAGAGTCCAGCGGACCAGGATTACTAGCACAATAACCAAAGATACCAACAAACCAAAATACAGTATTTAGTACTATTCATATCAAAGCATAGAAAAATAACAGACATAGGTAAGTGCACTGTGACCAGCAGAACCTAGCAAACCTATATAAATCACACTGCAGTCTGCCCAGCATACAATGGTCTAAGCTGTTAGTGACTCACAGGCACTGATGGGACCATGTGACTATTACTAAGTATGACCATTATGTAAGATCAGCTAGTAAGATCAACCCTTTATGAGTGTAACCAGATACAAGCATATAAATAGTTCATTACCACTGTAACTTGTTTAGCTATCAAAACTTTGTGACCCAGTCCTTGGAACCATTATGTACCTGTGTAATGTATAGACTATTGCCCACAGGATGGGTAAGGGGTGCATAATAAAGATGTTAAACTAACTAGATCAACATATACAGCAGGGGTCGGCAACCCCCGGTCTGCAGGCCACATCCGGGCCGCGTGAGATTTTCATCCAGCCTGCCAACTTAACACCTGGACACTAATTATCTAATTACTAGTATCAAATACAGATGCAGTAGTTCACTTCAAGGTTAAGCAGTCTCTGGAAAAGTTACTTCGTATCCTCCCTCCTTAGAGTTTTTCATTTGAGTTTGTTGTCTGGTGGTAAAACAACTGTACAGTAGGTTTAAAAACTAATGGCAACCCTGATTTAACGACGTCATTAGAAACCTGGTTTTATCACAATTTATTCACAATTATCATATTACTGTATATTTGCATTTACATTTGTTTTCATTGTTACTTATTTCTCCATACTTATTACCATACTTTTTTTCTCTTTCCTTTCCAGAAGTTTTTTTTGTCTGAGCAAAAACAAGCCCATGGAAACTAAGAAAAGAAAAGTGGATTTTGAGTGCCAAAATTTTAACGATGGCCGGACATTTAGCTATTTTTTTATTGAGCACTTCTGAAAATGTGTTTGCTTAATTTGTCAAGAAACCATTGCCGTGAAAAAAGTTTCAAATATTAAACGGCACTATGAAACTCGTCATAATCATTACAACAGTTTCACTGTAAAAGTACGAGAAGATGAAGTTACATGGCCAAGAAATATTTTAACAAAGCAGTCATCCTTTTTCACTAGAAAAGTTGAAGAAAACGACCGAAACACTCGTGCTAGCTACGAGGTGTCAAAACTAATTGCAGAAAGGATGAAACCGTTTACTGATGGAGAGTTCTTCAAAGAATTATTGTTGAAGGTAGCGGATGTTGTTTGTCCAGAAAAAAGGGAATTATTTTCTTTGATCAGCTTATCGGCAAGAACAGTAACAAGACGAATTGAAGAACTGGCAGCAAATGTCAGAAGTAGCTTGGAGGGCATTTTAATAAATCTTGAGTATTATTCCATTGTCAGTGATGAAACCACAGATATGAACGATACTTGTTAACTTGCAGTGTTTGTGATGGGAGTAACACAAACATTTGATATAAGAACATAAGAAAGGAGGAACACTGCAGCAGGCCTGTTGGCCCATACTAGGCAAGTCCTTCACAATCCGTCCCACTAACAATATTTGCTCAACCCAATTTACAATGCTACCCAAGAAAAAAGCTTTGACAATTCTATCCACTCATGTGCAAGTCCCACTCAAATCCAACCCCTCTCACTCATGAATTTATCCAACCTAAATTTGAAACTACCCAAGGTCCTAGCTTCAATAACCCTACTAGGCAGACTGTTCCACTCATCAACTACCCTATTTCCAAACCAGTACTTTCCTATGTCCTTTCAAAATCTAAACTTATCTAACTTGAATCCATTATTGCGTGTTCTCTCTTGGAGAGATATCCTCAAGACCTTATTTATATCCCCTTTGTTAATACCCATTTTTCACTTGTATACCTCGATCATGTCTCCCCTAATTCTATGTCTTACAAGTGAATGTAATTTAAGGGTCTTCAATCTTTCTTCGTAAGGAAGATTTCTAATGTTACGTATTAATTTAGTCATTCTACGCTGAATGTTTCTAACGAATTTATGTCCATTCTGTAATATGGAGACCAGAACTGAGCTGCGTAATCTAGGTGAGGCCTTACTAATGATGTATAAAGCTGTAATATAACCTCTGGACTTCTGTTGCTAACACTTCTTGATATAAATCCCAGTAATCTATTTGCCTTATTACGTACGCTTAGGCATTGCTGTCTTGGTTTAAGGTTGCTGCTTACCATCACCCCCAAGTCCTTCTCGCAATCTGTATGGCTAAGTTCTACTTTATTTAACTTATAAGTGCTTGGGTTATGGACACTCCCGAGCTTCAGAACCTTGCATTTATCTACATTGAACTGCATCTGCCACTTTTCTGACCATGAATTAAGTTTGTCTAAATTTTCCTGAAGTTCTATGACGTCTATGTTTGAATCAATTATCCTACCTATCTTCGTGTTGTCGGCGAATTTGCTCATATCACTAGTAATTCCCTCGTCAAGGTCATTGATATATATTATAAATAACAACGGGCCTAAGACTGATCCCTGTGGAACACCACTTGTTACAGATCCACACTCGGATTTAACCCCATTTATGCACACTCTCTGCTTCCTATTGGTGAGCCATGACTTGATCCATGAAAGCACTTTTCCCCCAATGCCATGAGCTGCCACTTTCTCTAACAGTCTCTGGTGCGGTACTCTATCAAAAGCCTTACTAAAATCTAAATAAACAATGTCGAATTCTTTATCGTGATAAACAGCCTCAAAAGCTTTACTAAAGAAGGTTAATAAATTAGATAGGCAGGAACGGCCCCTCGTGAATCCATGCTGAGTATCATTAATCAAATTATGGTTATCTAGATGGCTTCTAATAATATCAGCTATAATTGACTCTAGTAATTTGCCTACAATTGAGGTCAGGCTTATTGGGCGGTAATTTGATGGTAGTGACTTGTCCCCTGCTTTAAAAATAGGAATTACATTAGCCATCTTCCACATATCAGACACTACACCTGTTTGAAGAGATAAATTAAAAATGTTAGATAATGGTGCACAGAGTTCCATCTTGCATTCCTTAAGAACCCTTGCAAAAAGCTCATCAGGACCCGGCGATTTATTTTGTTTCAGTCGGTCTAGTTGTTTCATAACCATTTCGCTAGTGACTGTGATATTACATAATTTATCTTCTTCTGGGCCTCTGTAAAAATTAATTACTGGGATATTATTAGTGTCTTCCTGTGGAAGAATTTGTACAATTGATTCATATGAAGGACACTAGCACTGGAGCAGATATTTTGGAAAGCATGATAAGATGGATTACCGAAATGAATCCTAATTTATTAAAGCTTACTGGAGTACCGCAGATGGAGCACCAGCGATGATTGGAGAGGAAAAGGGGTTTGTTGCATTGCTCCAAGAACACATCGGTATTGATCAAAAACTAATCAAACTTCATTGCATTATTCATCAGGATGCATTTTATGCAAAGTCACTGAATTTTAAGGACATCATGGCAGTGATCGTGAAAACAGTGAATTTTATACTGTCAAGGGGACTAAATCAATGCCAGTTTCAAGATTTTCTAAAACAAATTGAAGCAGAGTATGGCAACCATACATATTTTTCAAATGTTCGATGGCTTAGCTACGGAAGAATGCTGGAATGAGTATATGCATTGAGAGAAAAGATTCAAATTCAAATTCTTTATTTCTAGTAATATACAAAGTGGGGTGTACTATAATTATACATTTTATGAAGTAGATATTACAAGATGGCCAATAATATGCCTAGATATGCTAGGATTGCTATGTTTTTAGAGAGCAAAGACCAAGATAATTCTTACTTTCAGGATCCACAGTGGATTGTCAAGTTAGCTTTTTTAGTGGACATCACAACCCACATGAACACTTTGAATCTTGAGCTTCAAGGAAAGAACAAATTTGTATTTAAAAGATGTTCAGTAAAATTCTGCTTTTAAAAAAATTTTGGGCTGGGAAAAATCACAACTTTAAAAAGGAAAGTGCCTCCTTCTTTTTCCAAATCTCCAAAATCACAAGAGAGATAAAATACTAGACATCTTTGTGAGCTCTATTCAGGATTTGAGAAGCGAGTTTTCCTCCCGTTTTGCTGACTTCCAACAATATGGAAATCTATTTAAATTATTTGGTACTCCTTACGAAACAGATGTGGAGCAATTGGCAGAAGAATATCAGTTGGAGTTAATTGACTTACAATGTAACAAATTTTTGAAATCAAAGTTTCAGTTCGTATCCATTTCTGACTTCTTCAAGAAATATGTATTGCCAAGCGGAAAATATAAAAACATCTTGAATAATGCGAAAATGATGATATCATTATTTGGAAGTACATATGCTTGTGAACAACTTTTCGAAAATGAAATACAGTGGACCCTCGGTTTTTGTTGAAAATTCTTTCCAGAATGCTGTTTGAGTGCCCTTCCGAAGTTTTTTCCCATAAGGACAAATGTAAATTGGGTTGGGCATTTCAGACCCCCCAAAAAAACCACAAAAACCCAAAATACACCCACATAATTGTTTGAGTTTGGGGTGAACGAAAACCCCGGGGGCCACTGTATACTTTAAAAAAATTGGGTTTTAAAAACAAAAATGATGTTTTGCTCCTGTCATTGACAAATATTTTACCTGATGTGGAGAAGTTAATGAACAATAAACAGAAACAAGTGTCTCATTAAATAATTTGCCCTTTCTAACTGTATTTTTGTTTCTAGTAAAATTTGCATTTTTTTGGGTTTAAATTTTGTTAGTAGTTGTTTTTTTGTTATTGATGCAGTAATAATAATAATAATAATAATATTTTTTTTTGGACATGAAAACAAAGTTTCATTTGGGTTTTT
>WNWK01034854.1:0-20186 GCA_009830355.1 Cherax destructor
CCCCTTTATTCTTTTATTTTTATTTTCTTTTTTTTCTTTTTTTTTCTTAAAAACAAAAAGAAAGAAGTAACCTAACCATGGATGCCCTAATCCGTGACTCTACCCCGGGCCCCTTGATACCGCACCTAGTTCTGACCCTACCTTGATAACGGATAACTCTTCGGACAACCCTAATACCCCTGTACCTGAAGCAGGTGCCAGTTCGTCACCTGCTTCAGGTCCCAGGGACCCGACTGGCCCTTTTGATACGTCTGACCTTCGCTCTTCTCTGACCTTGATTCCGGCTTCTCCCTCGACGGTGCGGCAATTTTCGAATCGCTCGCCCGTCTCACATCGGACCACCCCTGGTCCCACACCCAAACGACCAAGACCCACACATGACGATTCGACACTTTCTTCTCGTTCATCTCAGAAACGACAAGCTAGTCACGCACTCCCCTTAAACTCTCTGTTTCAAACTACTCAATGGACAAAGTTTTTTACTCTTCGACCGACTTCTCCTAATACCTATCTTTCAGACCATAGTATTGGTAAGGCTCTGCTACGCCATATTGGTCAAAACATCTCATTTCACACTCTCAAGAGCGGCACTCGCATCATCACGGTCCAGAATGCTGGCCAAGCTCGCGATCTTTCTCTTCTTACAACCATTGATACTACACCTGTTACTATTGACAAGCACCATTCCCTCAATTCTTGTTGTGGTTCTGTCATTTTGCCCCACACCATTGTCCAACGGAATTTCCAGACATGTGGTGATGACATTTTAGAGCAGCTTGAGCTCCAAGAACTCCCTATCCTTAAAGTTGACACTTTTGTCCTCCCAGCCAATAAGCGAAGACGTTATCCTTGCAATATAGCTCATTTAACGTTTGACTGCCGAGAACTGCCACCTTCGGTCTACATTGCAGGTCAACGTTTACAAGTTCGAAAGGTGACCCCTACACCGCAGCAGTGTAGAAACTGCTGGCGTTTTGGTCATCCAGCAAAATATTGCAGGTCCATGGCCGAATGCCCAGTCTGTGGTGCTGACGACCATGCCAGTTCTTCTTGTACTCTACCTCCCTCTTGCCTTAACTGTCATGAGGCACATCCTTCATATTCTCGCCGTTGTCAGGTTTACCTGAATGAGCGGGAAATCCGTTGTCTCAAAGAGGCGGAAGACTTCTCCTATGCTATGGCTGTCTCTCATCTTCGCCTTCAAGGGAAACTTCCCCGTATTTCCTATTCTCGCATTGCTAAACGTCGCCCCGCTTCTGGGGTCCCAACTTCCACGGCTTCCTCTGTGGTCGCCTCATCCTCCGTCACCCCTGTCTCGAATCCTTTTGATGTTCTTGGCTCCGAGGTCCCTACCTCGGCTTCCCATACTATCCACACTCCTTCCTCTATTCACTCGCACAGTTCTGAGTCTACACGTCCTCGTCCTATACCTAAACCTCAGCGCCCCCCCTCTTATAAGCCCGGCAAAAAATCCCTATTGCCAGGTTCTTCGCCTCCGACTAGTTCTGTAACGTGTGTGGAGGTTCATCCTCCTCCTCATACACTACCTTCATCCCCTGTCCCCTCCCAAGTCCCTACGACAGTTTCCTCTTCTACCTCCTCGTCCTCTACTTTAGTACAGTCTATAGACTCCCCGATAGTTTCTTCCATTTCTAATGTAGTCTCCCATTCTGCATCTTTGACTTCCGAAACACTGGAAGCTATTGCAGAATATATTTCAGAGACTGGGCCGATGATGGACACTACTCCATCTGAGGTTCCTCATCTCTCTTCTTCGTCTCAACCCCCTCTTCCTTCACAACGTCCTCCTCCCTCTCTGATTACAGAACCCAAATTACAATCCACTGTTATCAGGCCCTTTTCAGGCTATAATTTGTTATATTCATCGGATCCTTTTTCCGATGGAACCTTTAACGAAAGTGCTCTCCTTATACGCACTGGTGTTCCATACCGTCAGCTCTATGTCCCTTCTTCCTTACATTACACAGCAGCTCGTATCCACTTGAATAAGTGGTATACACTCTGTTCTTTATATCTCTCCCCTTCGCAGGCATTGTCTATCCTTTCCTAAATTACATTATATCATCCAACTTATAAATCCAACCTATCTGGAGTTTTGACAACTCTGCTGGAACGCCGGAGAATTGAAGGGTTTGCGCTGTCCTGAGGTGCCTCATCTTCTCTCACCCGGCTGGTTCCCTTAGCAAACCTCCCAGGAGGTTCTTCCTGTATGCTAACCTGCTCTTTAAGTTTATTACCATTATTATCTGTTGTGGCCAGTTCCTCTAAACCACTCCTTACTGCTTCTGGTACTGTTGGAATCAGTGGTTGCTCTCCACTCCTAAACCTTGGCATGAGCTGATCTATATGCCTTTTCCATATCATGTTACCAAACCCTCTAATTAACAGTTTGTAATTCCTAACCCCTAATACCTCCACAATTTTTCCTTCTACCCAAGGGTCACCTTTCCCAAAATTCCTTGCATACACAGCATCATCAACCTTAAAATGCTTCACCACTCCTTGAAAGTCACCAGCAGGCATGTTAGACAATGAATTGTCCTCTTTAACATGACATTTGACAGCCGATACAGGGACTTTGAAAGTCCTATGAAACACCATTTCTGCTGGTGTCTTATTAGTGGAGGAATGAACAGTTTTCCTATGGTTATATAAGAACCTACATAATCTGGTATTGAGAGATCCTTTTGTAAACTTGTGTAACCCTTCCTTCAATGTCCGTACTGCTCTCTCTGCCAGACCATTTGATGATGGATGGTATGGGGCTGGAGTAATATGTTCAATACTATTCTTACTAAAAATAGCTTCCAGTTCTTGGGATACAAAGTAAGCAGCATTATCTGACACAACTATGTCTGGTAACCCAAAATTACAAAAGGATTTCCTCAGTAACTCAGTAGTCACTGTGGATGTCATAGAACTAGTGACTTGCACATCTAAGAATTTTGAAAAAGAATCTACAATTACCAAAAAATAATTGCCCTCAACTGGACCTGCATAGTCTATATGCACTCTAGACCATGGTTTCCCAGTGCTGGGCCAAGATAGGACAGGAGATGAAATTGGCTTAAAATTCTGAAAACAAATGGGACAACTCTTTGTCACTTCTGCAATATCTTGGTCCATCTTTGGCCACCAGACCCACTGCCTAGCTTCTGCTTTCATAGCATTGATACCATTATGACCTATATGCAGATGCTCCAATACCTTACATCTCAACTTTACTGGCACTACCACTCTGTTCCTATACAATAATACATCATCATGAACAGTCAGTTCTGATTTGGCTGAATTATAGTCAGATAAAAATACATTATTTTTACCCCAACCATATTTTTAACATTATTTACTACTTGGGATAATACAGCATCTATCCCAGTTTCCTCTTTGATTTTGTCAAATGATAAATGTTGGAAATCGATGGACTCGACTAATCTTATATATTCTGAAAGTGTACCTGACTCTAAGCTGTGATCTTCAATAGGTAATCTACTAAATGCATCTGCAATAACATTTTCCTTGCCAGCCTTGAATGACAACTCATAATCATACTGAGCTAATAACAGAGCCCAATGCTGAATTCTGGCATTTGCATTTACTGGAATATGTTTTCCTTTTCCAAACAACCCTAACAATGGTTTATGATCTGTGAGAGCAACAAACTTTCTCCCTAGCAAAAAATATCTGAATTTCTTAACAGCATACACCAAACAAGATGTAAACTTTGCCAGTTGGATTATTGTCACACCCTGCGTCATTATGTACTGGAGTGCGATAAAATTAATGAATTCAGAGACTACTCACTCAGAAATGTTCAAGATATGTCAAAGTATTTTATCCACAGTGGTATATTACAGACCATTCTGGAAAAATACCCTGACTTTGCTCCCTGTAAATAAAGCATTGACACGTGTGTGTGTGTGTGTGTGTGTGTGTATGTACATGTGTGTATGTGTATGTGTGTATGTATATACATGTATGCGTGTGTATGTGTATATGTATATGTGTGTGTGTGTGACCCAACAATTAAAATTTGCACCAATAACTCATTACAGTTGTGGCTGGGTGTAGACTAATAGATTGCTCATTGCTTTATAATTTGTTCATGAGTGCAACCATGTACAGACGTAAGTAAATTTACTTACATGATTCATTACCTTGTAACTAGTGAATTAATTACCATTGTACCTTGTTCAGCTATCAAAACTTTGGGGCCCAGTCTCTGGACCCTATATATACCTCTGTAATCTGCAAATACCTTTGTAACTTGTCATGATTGTGACCATCTGAGTTCATTACCTTTGTAACTTGCTCAGCCATCAAACTTTGAGGTCCAGTCCCTGGACCCATTATGTACCTCTGTAATCTTTTGACTACCGCCCACAGGATGGGTATGGGGTGCATAATAAAGATATCAAACTAATACACCAAAGCTAGACCTTCTTTATCAAGTTGAGAATAATTCTGTTCTGCTGGAGAAAGTTTCTTACTAGCAAAATACACAGGTTTTTCCTGGCCATTTACTACCTGGATTAACACACATCCAACACCCACAGAAGAAGCATCAACCTCAATTATTAATGGATGTTCTCCCGTAAAATTAGTCAACAAAGCTGAACACACTAATTGTTTTTTAATCCTTTGAACAGCTTCCTCTTCCACTGTAGACCACTCAAATGTAGCCCCCTTTTTTAACAAATCATACAGTGGTGCCAAAATTAAAGAAAAATTCTTAATAAACTTACAATAATATGTCACCATCCCCACAAAAGACTGAACTTCCCCTACAGACGTAGGTGAAGGTAAATTCACAAGAGCCTCCACCTTCTGAGAAGAAGGTTTAATACCTTCCCCTGAAATTTCATACCCCAGATATTCAATAGATCTGGTTTTCAACACTGACTTATTCTTATTTAGTACTACATTATGCTTCTGTAAAATACTCAACACCTGGAGTCTACCTGGAGAGAATTCCAGGGGTCAACGCCCCCCGCCCGGTCTGTGACCAGGCCTCCTGTTGGACCAGAGCCTGATCAACCAGGCTGTTACTGCTGGCGGCACGCAGTCCAACGTACGAACCACAGCCCGGCTGATCAGGTACCGACTTGAGGTGCCTGTCCAGTGCCTGCTTGAAGACAGCCAGGGGCTTGTTGGTAATCCCCCTGATGTACGCTGGGAGGCAGTTGAACAATCTTGGGCCCACTAACACTTATTGTGTTGTCCCTCAACGTGCTAGTGGCACCCCTGCTCTTCATTGGGGGGATGTTACATCGCCTGCCGAGTCTTTTGCTTTCGTACGGAGTGATTTTTGTGTGCAAGTTTGGTACTAAGCCCTCGAGAATTTTCCATGTGTATATAATAATGTATCTCTCCCGCCTGCGTTCTAGAGAGTACAGGTTTAGGAACTTCAAGCGTTCCCAGTAGTTGAGGTGGTTTATCGCACTTATGCGTGCGGTGAAGGTTCTCTGCACATTTTCAAGGTCAGCAATTTCACCCGCCTTGAAAGGTGCAGTTAGTGTGCAGCAATATTCTAGCCTAGATAGAACAAGCGATCTGTAAAGTGTCAACATGGGCTTGGCATCCCTGGTTTTGAAGGTTCTCATTATCCATCCTGTCATTTTTCGAGCAGATGCAATTGCTACATTGTTATGGTCCTTGAAGGTGAGATCCTCTGACATGATCACTCCCAGGTCTTTGACATTAGTTTTTCGCTCTATTGTGTGGTTGGAATTAGTTTTGTACTCTGATGAGATTTTAATTTCTTCACGTTTTCCGTATCTGAGTAATTGAAATTTCTCAACATTGAACTTCATATTGTTTTCTGCAGCCCATTTAAAGATTTGGTTTATGTCTGCTTGGAGTCTTGCAGTGTCTTCAACGGTGGACACTGTCATACAGATTCGGGTGTCATCTGCAAAGGAAGACACAGCACTGTGGCTTATATCCCTGTCAATGTTTGATATGAAGATGAGGAATAGGATGGGAGCAAGTACTGTGACTTGTGGAACAGAGCTTTTCACAGTAGCTGCCTCAGACTTTACTCTGTTGACTACTACTCTTTGTGTTCTACGTGTTAGGAAATTATAGATCCATCTACCAACTTTTCCTGTTATTCCTTTATCACGCATTTTGTGTGCTATTACACCATGGTCACACTTGTCAAAGGCTTTTGCAAAATCTGTGTATATAACATCTGCATTCTGTTTATCTTCTAGAGCATCCAGGACCTTGTCGTAGTGGTCCAGTAGTTGGGACAGACAGGAGCGGCTAACATCATGCTCAGCTTCTGTGGCACCACATATTATGATATCATCTAAATAGGATGCTACCCCATCCAGTTTAACAAACAATTGGGAAATAAATTTCTGGAAAATACCAGGAGATGAGGAAATTCCAAAGGGTAATCTCTTATATTTAAAAAGGCCCCTGTGGGTATTAATTACTAACAGTTGTTGGCTCCTCTCATCTACAGGTATCTGTAAATAAGCATCCTTTAAATCTAATTTTGTAAATATTTTACCTTTACCTACTACAGACAATAATTCCTCAATCCTGGGTTAAGGATATCTTTCACAATGAATTTGCTCATTTACATATTTAAAATCCCAACAAATTCTCATAGACTTACAGTCAGCCTTCAGTACTGGCACAATATGTACAGACCATTCACTATGCGATATAGGCTCAATAATGCCTTTCTGCACTAGTTTTTTCTAATTCTTCCTCAATCATCTCTTTGTGAAAAAATGGTACTGGCCTTGCTTTCACAAACTTAGGGACAGCATCACTTTTCACATGAATTTGTGCCACGATGCTGGAGATAGGTTTACTAGAATCTACCCTAAAATTATCTAACATTTCTTCAGCACTGTCTAGTTTGTTAATTTTGGTAGATTCATCCAATCCAGCAAGGTAAATCCCTACCTTTTTCATGAGGTCTTTCCCACACAAGTTACTATTATTGGATTTCACTACATAAAACACTTGTGACACCTCTAATTTATTATATCTTACCGGCAAAACCACCTGTCCCAGAAGGTTTATTTTCCCATTATCATATGCAGTTACCCTCCTAGAACATGGTTCAATGAGCCCCTTTACTGCCTCTACCCAGTCTTTGGATAAAGTCGAGATGGACGCCCCACTGTCAATCTCAAAGGGTACCTGTTTATTGTTAATGATAAACCCATATTTCTCTGCCTTCATGGAAAACACACTATCCTCTAAGGCATATAAGCTCATCACTTCCTCATCTGCCGAACTATCACCGCCATCCAGCACCTTAATTGACTTTGTTCTAGGATATCTCGGTGACTGCTGTGTCCTTGCTGTCCTGTTTTTTTCAATACTCGATTTTGATACAGCCTTAGGAGACACTTTTGAAAATTTCTCACTACACAATATTCTCAAGTGGCCTTTCTTATGACACTTATTACAGAAAAAATCTTTAAACCTACAAGTACTACTACTGTGCTGGAACCCACAATGTTTACATTTCACAGCATTAATCACTTGTACCGCAGGAGCAGAGTTATGATCTGTAACAAATGCCTGTTCCAAGTTCAAAAGTTTGTCAAATAGTTTTGCAGACTGCACACTTTGCAAATCCAAATTTTCTGCAACTAGGTGAGGAAAATACACTTCATCCACCACCGCCATTAACAACTGGTCCCTCACTCTGGGGTCAAATTGTCCCCCAAAGGTACAGTTCACAGCCAACGCTTTTAAATCTGTATATAATTCATGCAAGGACTCACCCTGTCGTTTCTTCCTCTGCTGAAAAGCCAACAAACTGCGGTGGTAGGCTGGTTTCACTGCATAATAACTTTTCAGTGCCACGACTAAGTCGTCGTAACGCTTCGTGTGTGGTAAATCTGGTGCACACACATTACCTAAAACACTAAGTTTCTGATCCCAGGGACACTAGCAAGAAATTCCTCTTGTTATCTTGCTCTTTAGTTCCTAAGTGAGCGAAATTGGCTTCCAACAAGCTTAGCCAAAGCTCCAAAGAAATCTTACATGGGTCGAAAGGTTCCAACCTTCCTTGTGCTGCTGCCATGCTGCCACTTGTTGCTGCTGTATCACCGTTCTGCTGCAATGTCCTCGGCTGGCAATATCCCCACTACTTCAGGCCACAGTGGCCACTATCCTTGGCTCTGATGATCCCATCCTCGTCGCCACTGTAGTGGTTGTAGGTTAATAAAACCCAGAGTAACACTAACAATGTACTCTCCAGGGCCGCTCCATAACAAACAACAACAATAACAAAACAATTATAAATGACTGAACCAAACAAACAGTATTCAATCCTCCTACTGCTCCCAACCCCTTACAGAAATAGAAAATTAAAGTTTCCAATTAGATCCGGTGGACCTCCTAGCAGAGAGGGACCCCCACACCCCCACCAGAGCCATGGGAGTTTTTTAGTGCAAGGAAGGATAAAAGACTGGCAAGAAATTTCAAATCCTACACCAACTGAAAACACTTCTGGAGCAGAGGCACAGTCATTGGCCTCCACTCCAGAACACCAGATATTAATGCCAGCAAACAAAACCCCCCTAAATTCCATCAATATAACGACATTTGTCTTCTGGGTCTAAAGCCATCAACAAATAACAAAATATGTTACATCAAGGGACTGCTCACAAAGTCAAATGTAATGTTTGCAGCTTTCACAGAGACCCCACATAAAGGATCATTTTGAGAACGAAATATAGATCCCAGGTTATAACCTATTCAGATGCGACAGACTTAAACAGGCAACAAGAGGGGGTTGGCTTGTATGTCACAGAGTTGCACATTTGCTCAGAATTACTAAACACCTCAAATGATGTAGTTAAAGTTTTGGTAGGTCACATCGAAAACCAAAACCTTGTCATTGTGGTGATATTCAAGCCTCTGGATGCCACTTCCCAGCAAATCGAGGAACAGCTTTTGAAAATTGACCACTGTCTTGAAAATCTCCCAACTCCTGCCCCAAACATCTTGCTACGGGAGGATTTCAACTTGAGACACCTAAAATGGAGGAGTGTAGCAAATAATGTTTTAGCAGAGATCACCCCAGGAGGCAGCTCAGGTGAAAATTCACACACACACGAGCCATTAAATCTCGGCACCAAATTCACCTTAAACCAGCAAATATTAGAGCCTACAAGACTAGAAAATATGCTGGACCTCATTTTCACTAACAAAGACGATCTGATACGTAATATAACTGTATCAAAGACAATACACTCAGATCACAACATAATAGAGGTACAGACATGTATGCACAGGGCTCCTGACTAGCAAAATGTAATCATTCATGAGGGTGCCTTCACAAAATTCAACTTCAATAACAAAAACATACAATGGGAACAAGTCAACCATGTGCTAAATGAAACAAGCTGGGATAATATCCTAAACAACACGTATCCAAACCTTTGCCTAGATAAAAATTAACTCTGTGGCACTTGAGGTCTGCTCAAAGCACATTCCTTTAAGAAAAAGAAAGAGAAGATGTAAACTAGAAAGAAAAAAGATGCTCCCTATACAGACAAAGGTGAAGAATCACAGATAGGGACCAGTTTACCTGAAATACGAAGGGAGACACTTGTCAGAGAATAACAAATTTCGAACTTAAGCTCTGTAATCTGCAAATACCTTTGTAACTTGTCATGATTGTGACCATCTGAGTTCATTACCTTTGTAACTTGCTCAGATATCAAACTTTGAGGTCCAGTCCCTGGACCCATTATGTACCTCGGTAATCTTTTGACTACCGCCCACAGGATGGGTATGGGGTGCATAATAAAGATATCAAACTAAAAACAACTAGCTTAAGGAATCTTACAGAAAACAAGAATCTCAGGAAGAACTTTAAGCCATAAAGGAAACTGAAAGAAACCCAAAATACTTCTTCTCTTATGCCAAATCTAAGTGGAGAACAACATCCAGTATTGGACCCCTGCTTAGATGAGATGGAACCTACACAAATGACAGCAAAGAAATGAGTGAGATATTAAAGTCCCAATAATATAATAATATCTATTTTTACAAGTACATGTACAAAGTATACAGGTCTAAAGCATTTCGGCCAAATTAAGTCAATTTTGTTCCAGGATGTGACCCACACCAGTCGACTAACACCCAGGTACCCATTTTACTGACGGGGAACATAGACAACTAGTGTAAAGAAACACGCCCAATGTTTGAACCCGGCCGATAATTAAACCAGGACCCTCGCCGTGTAAAGCGAGAGCTTCAGTGTTCAGCAAGCCGTTAACCAGACTAAGGGTCGACAATCTAATTTAATTTTTTATGACCGAGACCCAAAATTTGGTCATTTCAAAAATCTCTGATATTATCCTATCACCACAAGACTTCGAAAAGCCAATAAAAGACATACCCATGCACTCTGCTCCAGGCCCAGACTCATGGAACTTCGTGTTCATCAAGAACTGCAAGAAGCCCCTGTCACGTGCCTTCAGCATTCTATGGAGAGGGAGCATGGACACAGGGGTCATCCCACACTCACTAAAAACAACAGACACAGCCCCACTCTACAAAGGGGGCAGTAAAGCAATTGTAAAGAACTACAGACCGATAGCACTAACATCCCATATCATAAAAATCTTTGAAAGGGGTCTAAGAAGCAAGATCGCCAACCACCTAGATACCCATCAGTAACACAACCCAGGGCAGCACTGGTTTAGAGCAGGTCGCTCCTGCCTGTCCCAGCTGACAAGGTCCGGGATGTTTTAGAGGAAAAACAAAATTCAGATGTAGAATACATAGAATTTGCGAAAGCCTTCGACAAGTGCAACCATGGTGTAATAGCGCACAAAATGCATGATAAAGGAATAACAGGAAAAGTTGGAAGATGGATCTATAACTTTCTAACAAACAGAACAGAAGTCTGAGACAGCTACAGTGAAAAACTCTGTTCCACAAGGCACAGTACTCGTTCCCATCCTATTCCTCATCCTCATATCTGACATAGACAGAGCTGTAAGCCAGGCTCCATGTCTTCCTTTGCGGATGACACCCGAATTGCCATGACAGTGTTCTCCATCGAAGACACAGCAAGACTCCAAGCGGACATCAACCAAAATGAGAGGATGGATAATGAGAACCTTTAAAACTAGGGACGCCAAGCCCATGGCACGATCACTAGTGCACTCAGCTCACACACTGAGGTCCGGGGTTCGAATCTCCTCCGGTATGGCTGGAAAACAGTAGGGACGTGCTGTCCTGTCCCTGTTCACCCATCATTTTAAAATGGGTATCTGGGTGTTAGTCGACTGGTGTGGGTCGCATCCTGGGACAAAAATGATCTAATTTGCCTGAAATGCTCAGCATAACAAGCGGCTTTATATATAGTAGTACATATGTCATTGATGTCAGCTAGGCCTGTATACCATGTACATGTACCTGTAGTAAATAAAGATATTATTACATTATATTATATTACTTGTTCTCTCTAGGTTGGAATACTGCTGTACACTAACTGCCCCATTCAAGGCAGGCGAAACTGCTGACCTGGAGAGTGTACAGAGAACTTTCACAGCACACATGAATACGATAAAGCACCTAATTACAGGAAACGATTAAAGTCCCTTGATTTATATTCCATGAAATGCAGGCAAAAGAGATACGTGATAATATACACTTGGAAAATCCTAGAGGGTTAGTAGTACTAAACTTGCACACGAAAATCACTCCCTATGAAAGCAAAAGACTCGGCAGGAGATGCAACATTTCCCCAATCAAAAGCAGGGGCGTCACGAGTACGCTGACAACACAATAAGTGTCAGGGGCCCAAGATTGTTCAACTGCCTTGCAGCATACATAAGGGGGATTACCAATAGACCCCTGACAGTCTTCTAGAAGGCACTGGACAGGCACCTAAAGTCAGTACCTGACCAGCCAGGCTGTGGTTCTTACGTCAGCTTACGTGTGGCCAACAGTAACAGCCTGATTGATCAGACCCTGATCCACCCCAAGGCCTGGTCTTAGACCGGGCCGCGAGGGCGTTGACCCCCAAAACCCTCTCCAGGTATACTTCAGGTATGATATGTGAAGACAGCAGATGAGGTAATCAGTCCCTCTGTCTGCAAGCCGGAGTTCAGTTTTGAAGACTGGAAATGCAGGGAAGATAACATAAGATACTTTATTTCAGCATGATACAATGTTTGTACAGAGGTGAGCTTTTAGGTGTGCATGCAGAAAGTCCCTAAATAAGCAGAGCATTTTGATCAAACAAGACTAAGAACAGGAGATTGCACAGGAAAAGTGAGTTAGGAAAGAAGAAATGTGTTTAGCCTGATTATTATTATTATTATAATCAAAGAAGCGCTAAACCGCAAGGGTCATACAGCGCAGTGTTTAGCCTGAGAGGATGCAAAATTGATGAAATTGGGAGGGAAAGAGTTAGATTCCAACTTCAAAACTGAGAGGAGTAGCGAGATTATTGAGGACATCGAGATAAAGTTGAAAGAGACTCGAGTCAACTGATCAAAGAGCAAAGACATCATTTCATAGGAAAACAGAGAGGGCGTATCCCAACAGTAGAAAGTAGAAAAGTTTTGAAACGCTCCATATAAAAATTAGCAGGGACAGTGTATAGAGAAGAGCACAAATGAATACCAAAGGTTTGAGAGTAAAATTTACAATAAAATGAAAAGACAGAGTCCACACAAATGTGAGTACCGTGAAGAATGCAGGATAACTGCTCTCAGCCTTTAAAATATTGTGTAAACAAAAATAGTGTGTATAAGGAGATGAAGTAACCTTTAATTTGCCTGAACTACGAGAAAACTGAGGAAATCATCAGGAAAACATTAGATGATTATTATTATATTCACAAAAATAAGTCTAACAAAGAGTGGGGTCACATCTGCTGCCATGATGGACGGATGCTGACGACAGGGAAATATATAAAGGTACATTCAGTTAGTTTTAGTTAAATATCATACAGGGTCTGTGTTGAAGGAGAGGCTTTCAGAGTGTCAAAATCACCATTACTATCATCTCTACTATTCCTACAACTAAACAAAAGCAAGTCAAAGATAAATCCTTTTAATGGCAATAAAAAATACTCAGATGTTACCTGGAGTTTACCTGGAGAGAGTTCCGGGGGTCAACGCCCCCGCGGCCCGGTCTGTGACAAGGCCTCATAGTGGATCAGAGCCTAATCAACCAGGCTGTTACTGCTAACCGCACGCAGTCCTAAGTACGAACCACAGCCCTGCTGGTCAGGTAACGACTTTAAGTGCCTGTCCAGTGCCTGCTTGAAGACAGCCAGGGTCTATTGGCAATCTCCCTTATGTACGCTGGGAGGTAGTTGAACAGTCTTGGGCCCCTGACACTTATTGTGTTGTCTCTCAACGTGCTAGTGGCACCCTGCTTTTCATTTGGGGGATGTTACATCGTCTGCCGAGTCTTTTGCTTTCGTAGGGAGTGACTCTCGTGTGCAAGTTTGGTACTAATCCCTCTAGGATTTTCCAAGTGTATATAATAATGTATCTCTCCCGCCTGCGTTCTAGGGAGTACAGGTTTAGGAACTTCAAGCGTTCCCAGTAATTGAGGTGGTTTATCGCAGTTATGCGTGCCGTGAAGGTTCTCTGCACATTTTCAAGGTCAGCAATTTCACCTGCCTTGAAAGGTGCGGTTAGTGTGCAGCAATATTCCAGCCTAGATAGAACAATTATTATTATTATAATCAAATAGAAGCGCTAAACCACAGGGGTGCTAGATAGAACAAGCGACCTGAAAATTGTCAACATGGGTTTTGCATCCCTGGTTTTGAAGGTTCTCATTATCCATCCTGTCATTTTTCTAGCAGATGCAATTGCTACAGTGTCATGGTCCTTGAAGGTGAGATCCTCTGTCATGATCACTCCCAGGTTCTTTGACATTAGTTTTCGCTCTATTGTGTGGCTGGAATTTGTTTTATACTCCGATAAAATTTTAATTTCCTCACGTTTTCCATATCTGAGTAATTGAAATTTCTCATCATTGAACTTTATATTGTTTCTGCAGCCCTTTTAAAGATTTGGTTGATATCTGCTTGGAGTCTTGCAGTGTCTTCAACGGTGGACACTGTCATACAGATTCGTTGTCATCTGCAAGGAAGACACAGCACTGTGGCTTATATCCCTGTCTATGTCCGATATGAGGATGAGGAACAGGATGGGAGCAAGTACTGTGCCTTGTGGAACAGAGCTTTTCACATTAGCTGCCTCAGACTTTACTCTGTTGACTACTACTCTTTGTGTTCTACTTGTTAGGAAATTATGATCCATCTACCAACGTTTCCTGTTATTCCTTTATCACGCATTTTGTGCTGTTACACCATGGTCACACTTGTCAAAGGCTTTTGCAAAGTCTGTGTATATAACATCTGCATTCTGTTTGTCTTCTAGAGCATCAGGACCTTGTCATGGTAGCGGAGGTATAACATGTGTAGTGGGGTATAACATGTGTAGTGTAGTGGAGGTATAACATGTGTAGTGTGAGTGGAGGTATAACAGAATATTAGTGTAGTGGAGGTATAACATGTGTAGTGTAGTGGAGGTATAACATGTGTAGTGTAGTGGAGTATAACGTGTAGTGTAGTGGAGGTATATCATGTACTCACCTAATTGTACTCACCTAATTGTGGTTGCAGGGGTCGATACTCAGCTCCTGGCCCCGCCTCTTCGCTGTCCCGCTACTGGGTCTCTGCTCTCCCTGCTCCATGAGCTTTATCATACCTTGTCTTAAAACTATGTATGGTTCCTGCCTCCCTATATCTTTCTCTAGACTATTCCACTTCCTGACTACTCTGTGGCTGAAGAAATGCTTCCTAACATCCCTTTGACTCATCTGAGTCTTCAGCTTCCAGTTGTGTCCCCAGTTGTGTACTGTAGTGGAGGTATAACGTGTAGGGGAAATGTGGAGGTATAACATGTGTAGTGGAGGTATAACATGTGTGTAGTGGAGTATAACATGTGTAGTGTATGGAGGTATAACATGTGTAGTGTAGTGGAGGTATAACATGTGTAGTGTAGTGGAGGTATAACATGTGTAGTGTAGTGGAGGTATAACATGTGTAGTGTATGGTATAACATGTGTAGTGTAGTGGAGGTATAACATGTGTAGTGTAGTGGAGGTATAACATGTGTTAGTGGGGTATAACATGTGTAGTGTAGTGGAGGTATAACATGTGTAGTGTAGTGGAGGTATAACATGTTAGTGTAGTGGAGGTATAACATGTGTGTAGTGTAGTGGGGTATAACATGTGTAGTGTAGTGGAGGTATAACATGTGTAGTGTAGTGGAGGTATAACATGTGTAGTGTAGTGGAGGTATAACATGTGTAGTGTAGTGGAGGTATAACATGTGTAGTGTAGTGGAGGTATAACATGTGTAGTGTAGTGGAGGTATAACATGTGTAGTGTAGTGGAGGTATAACATGTGTAGTGTAGTGGAGGTATAACATGTGTAGTGTAGTGGAGGTATAACATGTGTAGTGTAGTGGAGGTATAACATGTGTAGTGTAGTGGAGGTATAACATGTGTAGTGTAGTGGAGGTATAACATGTGTAGTGTAGTGGAGGTATAACATGTGTAGTGTAGTGGAGGTATAACATGTGTAGTGTAGTGGAGGTATAACATGTGTAGTGTAGTGGAGGTATAACATGTGTAGTGTAGTGGAGGTATAACATGTGTAGTGTAGTGGAGGTATAACATGTGTAGTGTAGTGGAGGTATAACATGTGTAGTGTAGTGGAGGTATAACATGTGTAGTGTAGTGGTATAACATGTGTAGTGTGTGGGGTATAACATGTGTAGTGTAGTGGAGGTATAACATGTGTAGTGTAGTGGAGTATAACGTGTAGTGTAGTGGAGGTATAACATGTGTAGTGTAGTGGAGGTATAACATGTGTAGTGTAGTGGATATAACATGTGTAGTGTAGTGGAGGTATAACATGTGTAGTGTAGTGGAGGTATAACATGTGTAGTGTAGTGGAGGTATAACATGTGTAGTGGAGGTATAACATGTGTAGTGTAGTGGAGGTATAACATGTGTAGTGTAGTGGAGGTATAACATGTGTAGTGTAGTGGAGGTATAACATGTGTAGTGGAGGTATAACATGTGTAGTGGAGGTATAACATGTGTAGTGTAGTGGAGGTATAACATGTGTAGTGTAGTGGAGGTATAACATGTGTAGTGTAGTAGAGGTATAACATGTGTAGTGTAGTGGAGGAATAACATGTGTAGTGTAGTGGAGGTATAACATGTGTAGTGTAGTGGAGGTATAACATGTGTAGTGTAGTGGAGGTATAACATGTGTAGTGTAGTGGAGGTATAACATGTGTAGTGTAGTGGAGGTATAACATGTGTAGTGTAGTGGAGGTATAACATGTGTAGTGTAGTGGAGGTATAAGATTAGATTTTGCCACCGAAGTGGCTAGTTTATTGTGCACCCCATATCCATCCTGTGGACGGTAGCGCAGAGCATATGGATACACAAAGGCCTAGGCACTAGGCCCCAAAGGAGTTAACAATTGTACATTTGGGTTTATATCTATATTTCAATTATCTATTACAAGCAGGTATCTTATTTCATGAATAAGATATCTTGACATGTCACATAGGTTATTATACTGTCTATCTCTATATTCCTCAATAAGTGGACAATTAAGCACATAGTGTTCAAGACAGTGACCATATGCCTGATCACATAATTTGCATTTAGTTTGATCATCATCTGTCTCCCAAACTTCCAGAAGCACTTGTGAGTGTATATGTGTGTGTATGTGTGTGTCACTCACTAATTGTGGTTGCAGGGTCGAGACTCAGCTCCTGGCCCCGCCTCTTTACTGATCGCTACTGGGTCCCTTCTCTCCCTGCTCCATGAGCTTTATCATACCTCGTCTTAAAGCTATGTATGGTTCCTGCCTCCCCTACATCACTTGCTAGCCTATTCCACTTCCTGACTACACTATGGCTGAAGAAATACTTCCTAACATCCCTTGACTCATCTGAGTCTTCAACTTCCATTGTGACCCCTTGTT
The DNA here is from genome assembly GCA_009830355.1 of Cherax destructor. NCBI lineage: Eukaryota > Metazoa > Arthropoda > Malacostraca > Decapoda > Parastacidae > Cherax > Cherax destructor. The sequence continues at coordinate 17,062 of WNWK01034854.1, forward strand.
TCTGTGTCCCCTCTCTGGAACATCCTGTCTCTATCCACCTTGTCTATTCCCCGCAGTATTTTGTATGTCGTTATCATGTCTCCCCTAACCCTCCTGTCCTCCAGTGTTGTCAGGCCGATTTCCCTTAACCTTTCTTCGTAGGACATTCCCCCTTTGCTCTGGAACTAACCTTGTCGCAAACCTTTGCACTTTCTCTAATTTCTTGACGTGCTTGACCAGGTACGGGTTCCAAACTGGCGCTGCATACTCTAGTATGGGCCTAGCGTACACGGTGTACAGTGTCTTGAACGATTTCTTACTAAGGTATCGGAACGCTATTCTCAGGTTTTGGCAGTCGCCCGTATGCTGCAGCAGTTATCTGGTTGATGTGTGCTTCCTGAGACGTGCTTGGTGTTATACTCACCCAAGATCTTTCTCCTTGAGCGAGGTTTGCAGTCTTTGGACCAAGCCTATATTCTGTCTGCGGTCTTCTTTGCCCTTCCCCGATCTTTATGACTTTGCATTTGGTGGGGTTAAATTCGAAAGCCAGTTGCTGGACCAGGTGTCCAGCATGTCCATGTCTCTTAGAAGTCCTGCCTGATCTTCATCTGATTTAATTCTCCTCATTAACTTCACATCATCTGCGAACAGAGACACTTCTAGTCTATCCCGTCCGTCATGTCATTCACATATACCAAGAATAGCACTGGTCCTAGGACTGACCCCTGTGGGACCCTGCTCGTCACAGGCGCCCACTGTGAAAGCTCATCACGTACCATTACCTTTGTAACTTGTGAGTTCATTACCTTTGTAACTTGTGAGTTCATTATCTTTGTAACTTGTGAGTTAATTACCTTTATAACTTGTGAGTTCATTACCTTTGTAACTTGTGAGTTCATTACCTTTGTAACTTGTGAGTTCATTACCTTTGTAACTTGTGAGTTCATTACCTTTGTAACTTGTGAGTTCATTACCTTTGTAACTTGTGAGTTCATTACCTTTGTAACGCTCAGCTATCAAAACTTTGGGGTCCAGTCCCTGGACCCATTATGTACCTCTGTAATATTTTGACTACCGCCCACAGGATGGGTATGGGGTGCATAATAAAGATATCAAATTAAACAAAAAAAAACATGACCCGTTGTTGCCTCCGTATCAGGTATTCTCTGATACATTGCAGTGCCCTTCCTGTTATACACGCCTGATCCTCTAACTTCTGCACTAATATCTTATGAGGAACTGTGTGAAGACCTTCCTGCAGCCCAAAAAAATGCAATCAACCCACCCCTCCCTCTCGTGTCTTACCTCTTTACTTTGTCATGAACTCCAGGTTTGTGACACAGGATTTGCCTTCCATGAATCCGTGCTGATTATCGTTTATAATCTTGTGCCGTTCCAGGTGCTCCACCATTCTCCTCTGATAATCTTCTCCATGAGTTTGCACACTATACACGGCTGGTCTATAGTTTAGTGCCTCGTTTCTGCTCCTTTCTTAAAAATGGGAACTACATTTGCCTTCTTCCATACCTCAGGTAGCTGCCCAGTTTCAAGGGATGTGTTGAATATTGTGGTTAGTGACACACACAGCATTTTGCTCCCTCTTTAAGGACCCATGGGGAGATGTTGTCGGTCCCATCGCCTTTGAGGTATCAAGGTCACTGAGCAACTTCTTCACCTCCTCCTCAGTTGTGTGTATGTCATCCAACACTTGTTGGTATATTCCTTGTTGATGTCCCACTCTGTACTGTCTTCCCAGAGTCCTTCCTGCCTCCACTGTAAATACCTCCTTAAATCTCGTGTTGAGCTCCTACATACCTATTGATCGTTTCTTGTGAGTTTCCCACCTTCTTTCCTCAGCCTGATCACCTGGTTCTTGACAGTTGTCTTCCTCCAAATGTGACTATACAGCAGTTTCGGGTCAGACTTGACTTTCGATGCTATGTCATTTCGTACTGTCCTGGGCCTCCCTCCTTATTTGTGCATACTCGTTTCTGGCTCTACGACTAATCTCCTTATTTTCCTGGGTCCTTTGCCTTCTGTACTTTTTCATTCTCTAGCGCACTTAGTCTTTGCCTCCTGCACCTTTGGGTAAACCAAGGGCTCTTTCTGGACTTCCCATTATTTCTGTTGCCCTTGGGAGCAAACCTTTCTTCTGCTTCACATTTTGTTATTACGTATTCCATCATTTCGTTTACTGACTTTCCTTCCATGTCTTTGTCCCCCTGAACCTCCTGCAGGAAGTTCCTCATACCCCTGGAGTCCCCTCTTTTATAGTTTGGCTTTTTCCTTTCAACTCCTGTTGCCCTCTCCACTTGTAACTCTACTATGTACTCAAAGCTCAGAACCACATTGTCACTGGCTCCCAGGGGCCTCTCATATGTGATGTCCTCAATGTCTGAGCTGTTCAAGGTGAACACGAGGTCCAGCCTTGCTGGTTCGTTCTCTCCTCTCTCTCTGGTAGTGTCCCTGACATGTTGGTGCATAAGGTTTTCCAGTACCACATCCATCATCTTGCTCTCCATGTTTCTGGACCCCATGTGGCTCCATATTTTCCCAATCGATCTCCCTGTGGTTGAAGATTAGATTTTGCCACCGAAGTGGCTAGTTTATTGTGCACCCCATTATTATTATTATTATAATCAAATAGAAGCGCTAAACCACAGGGGTTATACAGCGCTGCAGGTTATTGTAGGATGCAGGGAGAGTGAGTTGTAAGAGGAGATGGACGATTAGTAGGGTATGGGTGTAGATGGGTGGGAAGTGCAGGGGTGGAGGTAGCAAGAGATCGAGGTACAAGGGACTGAGGGAGGTGCTAGAGGTATAATCTTCAGGTTTGTGTAGTAAGTCAGTTTCTGTCAAAAGTCAACAAGAGAGTCAGGATTAAAGGAGGGTCCATCTGCAAGAAGGAAGGTAAGAAAGGGCCGCAGAGCGAAGACGTCGTTGGAGGTAAATTCTGCGTGCTCGTTGATAGAGTGGACAGTCCAACAGGATATGTGAACGAACACTGGAACCTGACAATGCTCACAGAGAGGGCAGGGAGCCCTCCATGAGATACCCGTGAGTAAGGCGAGTGTGGCGATGCGAAGACGGGAGAGAGTAGTCTCCCAACCTCGACATTGGTGACAAGAAGAAGGCCAGAAACCTAT
>WNWK01034855.1:0-20184 GCA_009830355.1 Cherax destructor
ATTATAAACATAAGAACATAAGAAAGGAGGAACACTGCAGCAGGCCTGTTAGCCCATACTAGGCAGGTCCTTCACAATCCATCCCACTAACAGAATAATTGCCCAACCTAATTTTCAATTCTACCCAAGAAATAAGCTTTGAAGATTCTATTAATTTAAGTGTGAGTCCCACTCAAACCAACCCCTCTCACTCATGAATTTATCCAACCTAAATTTGAAACTACCCAAGGTCATAGCTTCAATGACCCTACTAGGCAGACTATTCCACTCATCAACTACCCTATTTCCAAACCAATATTTTCCTATATCCTTTCTAAATCTAAACTTATCCAATTTGAATCCATTATTGCGGGTTCTCTCTTGGAGAGATATCCTCAAGACCTTATTTATATCCCCCTTATTAATACCCATCTTCCACTTATATACCTCGATCATGTCTCCTCATTCTTCGTCTTACAAGTGAATGTAATTTAAGGGTCTTCAATCTTTCTTCATACGGAAGATTTCTAGTGCTATGAATTAACTTTGTCATTCGTCGCTGAATGTTTTCTAACGAATTTATATCCATTCTGTAAAATGGAGACCAGAACTGAGCTGCATAATCTAGGTGAGGCCTTACTAATGATGTATAAAGCTGTAATATAACCGCTGGACTTCTGTTGCTTACACTTCTTGATATAAATCCCAGTAATCTATTTGCTTTATTTCTTACGCTTAGGCATTGCTGACTTGGTTTGAGGTTGCTGCTTACCATAACCCCCAGATCCTTTTCGCATTCTGTACGGCTGAGTTCAACATTATTAAGCTGGTAGGTGCTAGGGTTATGAACATTCCCGAGCTTTAGAACTTTGCATTTATCTACATTGAACTGCATCTGCCATTTTTCTGACCAGGAATTGAGTTTGTCTAAATCCTCCTGAAGTTCCGTGACATCTACGTCTGAATCGATTATCCTACCTATCTTTGTGTCATCAGCGAATTTGCTCATATCACTAGTAATTCCTCGTCAAGGTCATTTATATATATTATAAACAACAACGGGCCCAAAACCGATCCCTGTGGAACGCCACTTGTTACAGATCCCCACTCAGATTTAACCCCATTAATGCACACCCTCTGCTTCCTATTGGTGAGCCATGACTCGATCCATGAAAACACTTTTCCTCCAATGCCGTGAGCAGCCACTTTCTTTTAACAGTCTCTGATGTGGTACTCTATCAAAAGCCTTACTAAAATCCAAATAAACAATATCGAATTCTTTATCAAAGCTATTTTTTGGGTAGCATTGAAAATTAGGTTGAACAAATATTCTGTTGGTGGGATGGAATGTGAAGGACCTGCCTAGAATGGGCCAACAGGCCTGCTGCAGTGTCCTCCTTTCTTATGTTCTTATGTTCAACTGCCTCAAAAGCCTTACTGAAAAAGTTAATAAATTAGTTAGGCAGGAACGGCCCCTGGTGAATCCATGTTGAGTATCATTAATCAAATTATGCCTATCGAGATGGCTTCTTATGTTATCAGCTATAATCGACTCTAATAATTTGCCTACAATTGAAGTTAGACTTATTGGGCGGTAATTTGATGGTAACGACTTGTCCCCTGCTTTAAAAATAGGAATTACATTAGCCATCTTCCACGTATCAGACACTACACCTGTTTGAAGAGATAGGTTAAAAATGTTAGTTAAGGGTTCACAGAGTTCAATTTTGTATTCTTAAGAACCCTTGAAAAAGCTCATCAGGGCCTGGCGATTTATTTTGCTTCAAACGGTCTATCTGTTTGATAACCATTTCGCTGCCTTATACCTACTAACTAAATCCTCACTTCTACGCTTGGCTACATCATTGCCTCCAGCACTGAGGCAGTTGTTGGTGGGACGGATTGTGAAGGACCTGCCTAGTATGGGCCAACAGGCCTGCTGCAGTGTTCCTCCTTTCTTATGTTCTTATGACAACGGGTGTAAGGAAACGTGTCCAATGTTTCCACTCCGCCGGGAATCTAACCCGGACCCTCAGCTTGTGAAGCGAGGCTTTGTCAGCCAAGAAAGTATTCGAGGGTCTGGTTCCAAACCTGCACACTGCCATGACATACTGAAGCGAAATGTAAAATAAACCCAGTGAAATGCAGGGACACCATGGGCACAATAAGAATTGTATAAACATCCGTGGGTCTAGAATATTCAACATCTCACCATTATTATTATAATAAAGAAGAAGCGCTAAACCACAGGGTCATACAGCAACATCTCACCAGTAGATATTAAATACTGCTGGGACACGGGCAGAAGTCTCCAAGAGAAAACTGGACAAGTCTCTTCACCAGGTACCAGATCAATTAGGCTGTGATGGATGTGGGCCAGCGGGCCGCCAACAGCAACAGCTTGGTTGACCAGGCAAGCACCAGACGAGCCTAGACCAGTGACGGGCTCTGGGGTAGAAAAACTCCTAGGAATATCAGAGGTACTAATCTGGCCACCTGTGTAAATATTGTGATCAGGGAAGAATGGGGAGAGGGCTTATGACTTAGGGGTCATTCGAAGCAAGGGAGAATCAGGTTCGATTCAAGGGGTCCACTTGAACCGCGGGTTCGAACCCCACCCGTGGTATGGTTTGTTTGCAATCGTGTCATTACGATTTCGTGAGTCCACTTCCTTAAATAAGCAAGAGACCCTTCACGGGCATCAAAGCTTATCCCCGATGGGTGACCACAGCTCTCGAGTAACACGTCTGAAAGGTAGCGCATGCTTATTCTTACCCGCCACTAAAGGTCATTAACGGGCTAACTGATCAGACCGGATTAACTGATGAAGGATCGAGCCTCCACGACTGATTCGAAAATAGCACCAAATCCGTATGGTCATACATTATATCATAACCAAGCGCTAAACTCTATTATGGAAATAAATGGTATAAAATACCGACACAATGGATTTAAATTGGATAAATTTAGATTTAGAAAGGACATAGGCAAGTACTGGTTTTCGAACAGAGTTGTAGATGCGTGGAACAATCTTCCGAGTAGGGTGATAGAGGCTAGGACCTTGGGTGGCTTTAAAAAGAGATTGGACAAATATATGAGTGGGAGGGGCTGGGTTTGATTAGTGTCGCGAGTACAGGAGTAAATTCTTAGGTAGTGGTGGTTTTGATAAGGACCTGCCTTGTATGGGCCAGTAGGCCTTCTGCAGTGTTCCTCCATTCTTATGTTCTTATGTTCTTATGTAGATAATAGGATTTATCCCATTACCATGCATGATGTTGTCAAGCCTGCTAACAATGTCTTCCATCCCAGCCCCAGGAAAGCAAACCCTCTGTCTCCTACTCCTATCTGTCAAGCAGAAGGCCCTATCCATATATCTAACTTGGCTATCCCCAACAACAACAATGTTTTTACCTTCCTTGGTACAGTTCGTCGTGACGTTCCCAGTAGTCGACTCACATTCGTCTGGTAGCACAGAAAAGGAGTTCGAAGTTTCCACAGCAGTCTCTTTCTTCTTCGTCGTTACTACCTCTCCATTCGTCTTCTTGATCTTCAACTTCGTCCCATGCTGTCCGATCACTGACCAGGTTCCCTTCTTGACCTGAGGACTCACAACAGGAGGACTACTACGAATCCTCTTGTTTTCCTCCGTCAATCGCCGTATCTCAAGCTTCGCTACCCTCAATTCCTCCTTAAGCTGGAAAAATAAACACATAAGCAGTATAATGTGATCCTTTATTGACAACGTTTCGCCCACGCAGTGGGCTTTATCGAGTCACAGACAGATCTACCTGAAAAATGAGCAACATAGAGATATATATAGGGTACAGTCAGGTGGAGAATGCTGGGTCAGGTGGAGAAAGCTGCATGTGAGTCTTAAAAGTAGTGTGAAAACATGGTGTGACTTAAAGGACCTGCAGTGTACCATTCTTGAGTTCTAGGTGGGATAGCGTTGAAGAAGTTTCTTGGCAATAGGTTCAGCTATGTTGTAGAAGCCGTTGTTCTGGTTGAAGTTGTTGGATATACAGATGAGTGATGATTCTAGGATTCTTCGGTATTGCGTGTTGTCTTCTCTGGCGATGAGTCTTGCGTTTCTGTAGTTGATTAAATGGTTGTGTAAATTTCGGTGTTGAACACAGGCATTTCTTGGTAAAGTTGCTCAATAGGGGGCATCCTGGTTCAGTTCACAGGGAGTACACTAGACACGTCTTCACTGAGCTAAGAACAGGTCACCACTGAAGAACAGGTTAATTCATAGCATTAGAAATCTTCCATAAGAACATAAGAACATAAGAAAGGAGGAACACTGCAGCAGGCCTGTTGGCCCATACTAGGCAGGTCCTTCACAATCCGTCCCACTAACAGAATATTTGCTCAACCCAATTTTCAATGCTACCCAAGAAATAAGCTTTGACAATTCTACCCACTCATGCCGAGTCCCCTCAAATCCAACCCCTCTCACTCATGAATTTATCCAACCTAAATTTGAAACTACCCAAGGTCCTAGCTTCAATAACCCTACTAGGCAGACTGTTCCACTCATCAACTACCCTATTTCCAAACCAATACTTTCCTATATCCTTTCTAAATCTAAACTTATCTAACTTGAATCCATTATTGCGGGTTCTCTCTTGAGAGATATCCTCAAGACCTTATTTATATCCCCTTTGTTAATACCCATTTTCCACTTGTATACCTCGATCATGTCTCCCCTCATTCTACGTCTTACAAGTGAATGTAATTTTAGGGTCTTCAATCTTTCTTCGTAAGGAAGATTTCTAATGCTATGTATTAATTTAGTCATTCTACGCTGAATGTTTTCTAACGAATTTATGTCCATTCTGTAATATGGAGACCAGAACTGAGCTGCGTAATCTAGGTGAGGCCTTACTAATGATGTATAAAGCTGTAATATAACCTCTGGACTTCTGTTGCTAACACTTCTTGATATAAATCCCAGTAATCTATTTGCCTTATTACGTACGCTTAGGCATTGCTGTCTTGGTTTAAGGTTGCTGCTTACCATCACCCCCAAGTCCTTCTCGCAATCTGTATGGCTAAGTTCTACGTTATTTAACTTATAAGTGCTTGGGTTATGGACACTCCCGAGCTTCAGAACCTTGCATTTATCTACATTGAACTGCATCTGCCACTTTTCTGACCACGAATTAAGTTTGTCTAAATCTTCCTGAAGTTCTATGACATCTATGTTTGAATCAATTATCCTACCTATCTTCGTGTCGTCGGCGAATTTGCTCATATCACTAGTAATTCCCTCATCAAGGTCATTGATATATATTATAAATAACAATGGGCCTAAGACTGATCCCTGTGGAACACCACTTGTTACAAGTCCCCATTCGGATTTAACCCCATTTATGCACACTCTCTGCTTCCTATTGGTGAGCCATGACTCGATCCATGACAGCACTTTTCCCCCAATGCCATGAGCTGCCACTTTCTTTAACAGTCTCTGGTGCGGTACTCTATCAAAAGCCTTACTAAAGTCTAAATAAACAATATCGAATTCTTTATCGTGATCAACAGCCTCAAAAGCTTTACTGAAGAAGGTTAATAAATTAGATAGGCAGGAACGGCCCCTCGTGAATCCATGCTGGGTATCATTAATCAAATTATGGTTATCTAGATGGCTTCTAATAATATCAGCTATAATTGACTCTAGTAATTTGCCTACAATTGAGGTCAGGCTTATTGGGCGGTAGTTTGACGGTAGTGACTTGTCCCCTGCTTTAAAAATAGGAATTACATTAGCTATCTTCCACATATCAGACACTACACCTGTTTGAAGAGATAAATTAAAAATGTTAGATATTGGTTCACAGAGTTCCATTTTGCATTCCTTAAGAACCCTTGCAAAAGCTCATCAGGACCAGGCGATTTATTTTGTTTCAGTCGGTCCAGCTGTTTCATAATCATTTCGCTAGTGACTGTGATATTACATAATTTATCTTCTTCTGGGCCTCTGTAAAAATTAATTACTGGGATATTATTAATGTCTTCCTGTGTGAAAACCGAGAGAAAATAATTATTAAAAATAGAGCACATATCATTCTCCTTGTCAGTAAGATGCCCAAAGTTATTTTTAAGGGGACCTATCCTATCCCTAACTTTTGTTCTATAAACCTGGAAAAAACTTTTGGGTTAGTTTTGAATCCCTAGCAACTTTAATTTCATAGTCCCGTTTAGCTTTTCTTATTCCCTTTTTAACGTCCCTCTTAATGTCAGTATACTGATTTATAAGATGACCCTCACCTCTTTTATGCGCCTATAAATTCCTTTCTTCTGCCCTAAAAGATATTTGAGCCTATTATTCATCCATTTTGGGTCATTTCTACTTGATCTAATTTCTTTATACGGGATAAATGTTCTTTGGGCAGCCTGTATAGTGTTAAGAAAACTGTCATATTGATACCTCTCTTCTTCACCCCAGTCCACAGTTGATAAGTGTTCTCTAAGTCCATTATAATCTGCTAAGCGAAAATCTGGGACCATTACTGAATTATCCCTACTATCATACATCCATTCAATGCTAAAGGTAATTGACTTGTGGTCGCTTGAGCCGAGTTCCTCTGTAATTTCTAAATTATTAACAAGGGTTTCCTTGCTTGCCAGAACCAAGTCAAGTAGGTTATTTCCCCTTGTAGGTTCTGTTACAAACTGCTTCAAAAAGAAATCCTGAACTACTTCTAAAAAGTCGTTAGATTCTAAATTCCCTGTCATGAAATTCCCAAACAATCTGACTAAAGTTAAAGTCCCTAAATTACTACGTTATCGTGTCTTGTGGCCTTAACAATTTCCTCCCAAAGTAGTCTCCCTTGTTCCCTATCTAAGTTTGGAGGACGGTAAATCACGCCTAAAATCAATTTTTCACACCCCTCTGAAAATTCTATCCAGACAGACTCTGTATGTGTTAATTCAGACTTTATACCCGTTTTTATGCAACAATTTAAATGATCACGGACATAGAGTGCCACCCCACCCCCTTTCCCGATACTTCTGTCTACTTGGAACAATTTAAAACCCTGAATGTGACATTCGGCAGGCAAGTCCCGATTTTTCATATTAAACCATGTCTCAGTTATTGCAAAAACATCAATATTACCCGTACTTGCAACTAATCTTCAACATTTGTCCAAACCTTTGGACAAGGACTTACTTCGACTAGTGGTTGATACCACTATGACCTGCCTCCTCCTGCTTCATCTCACCTGATTACAGCATATAAGCCACCTCTACGGCTTTGTGCTACACTTCTAACAAGATTGATGGACTGAACACATCGACTCCAGGCCGAGGGACTGATAACCTCAAACTCCTCCTCTCCTTACACCTTTCTACTTTGTATTGGACTGATGAAGCCACTGTGTGGCGAAACGTTTCCTCAATAAAGATACCCAAGTGTTGCATATGTGTCTAATTTAACAACTTGTCGGTTCTCTGAACCCATTCATCCTGTCTGAACAGCAACTTCTTGGGATCTTGATTACAAAGGGATTCTTCAACATTTGTCCAAACCTTTTTGGGCAAGGACTTACTTCGACTAGTGGTTGATACCACTATGACCTGCCTCCTCCTGCTTCTTCTCACCTGATTACAGCATATGCCACCTCTACGGCTTTGTGCTACACTTCTAACAAGATTGATGGACTGAACACATCGACTCCAGGCCGAGGACTGATAACCTCAAACTCCTCCTCTCCTTACACCTTTCTACTTTGTATTGGACTGATGAAGCCACTGTGTGGCGAAACGTTTCCTCAATAAAGATACCCAAGTGTTTTCATATGTGTCTAATTTAACAACTTGTCGGTTCTCTGAACCATTCATCACATCCTGTCTGAACTGCAACTTTTGGGATCTTGATACAAAGGGATTCTTCAACATTTGTCCAAACCTTTGGACAAGGACACTTCGACTAGTGGTTGATACCACTATGACCTGCCTCCTCCTGCTTCATCTCACCTGATTACAGCATATACCACCTCTACGGCTTTGTGCTACACTTCTAACAAGATTGATGGACTGAACACATCGACTCCAGGCCGAGGGACTGATAACCTCAAACTCCTCCATCTTATTCCTAGCACTCGACTATTGGTGTAATATATATTTAGAGACCCTCCTTTCTCTTTACCCTTCCTGCTCATCTCTGTTTTCCACTATACCTATTACTGTCCTTGTCATCTAGTGTCTAGCTTTCCACTATCCACCTTATTCTGCCTATTACTAGTTCTCCTACAACTTATAATATTACTACACTGGACTTCTCTGTTTTCCCCAAAACCCATACCACTAACTATTTCTAGTTTAAAGCCCTAACAGCTCCCTCCACTGCAGTTGCCAGTGCCCCACCCCAGACCTGGATAAGTGGACCCCATCCCTGGCATACATGTCATTTCTGCCATAGAAGAGGTCCCAGTTGTCAATGAATGTTACTGAATTTTCCTTACAGTATTTGTCCAGCCAGCAATGACACCAATTGCCCTGGACAGCCATTCATTTCCAACTCCTCTCCTTGGCAAATACCACATATGACAGGGTTCCCACCCTTCTTCCTAATTATGTCTATTGCTGACCTAAACCTGCTAGTCAGGTCCTCACTCCTACGTCTGCCAACATCGTTGCCTCCAGCACTGAGACAGATAATAGGATTGCTCCCATTACCTCTCATGATGTCGTCCAGACGGCTAACAATATCCTCCATCCCAGCCCCAGGAAAGCAAACCCTCTGTCTCCTACTCCTATCAATCAAACAGAAAGCCCTATCCATGTACCTAACCTGACTGTCCCCAACAACAACAATTTTTTTACCTTCCTTTGTGTCTTTCGTGACGCTCCCAGAAGTCGACTCCATTCATCGGGTAGCACGGAGAATGGGTTCGATGTTTCCACAACATTCTCCTGGGTCTTCGTTGTTTCTACCTCTCCACCCGTCCTCTTGAGCCTTAACTTTGTCCCATGCGTTTTAGCCACTGCCCAGGTTCCTTTCCTGGCTTGAGATTCTCAACAGGAGGATTACTACGAATCCTCTTGTTTCCTCAGTCAGTCGCTGTATCTCAAGCTTAGCTACCCTCAGTTCTTCCTTCAGCTGCTGGTAGAGTAGCTCAGAGAGGACATCTTCTTCAGATTGACAGAGCGCACTTCCTCAAACTCCTCCTCTCCTTACTACTTTCTGCTTTGCATTGGGCTGATGAAGCCACTGTATAGCACGCTTCCTCATTAAAGATACCCAAGTGTTGTACATGTGTCTAATTTATCAACTTGTCGGTTCTCTGAACCATTCATCTACACTTTTAATATTACCTGCGAGCACGAGAATAATGATAATACGGTAAAAAGTCCCCGATTATCGTTCTGCCGATTAAAATGGACTTAGGAACACTTGTCTAATCTCGATTGCGGTAATCTGGCTAATGATTTTATTGACGATGATCATACTAACCGTCACCGAGACAGAAGCCCTCAGCCTAGGGCTCAAGTTTACTACCGGCATCAACAAACAGAAGTCCAGAGGTTATATTACAATGTAATATAACATCATTAGTAAGGCCTCACCTAGATTACGCAGCTCAGTTCTGGTCTCCATATTACAGAATGGACATAAATTCGTTAGAAAACATTCAGCGTAGAATGACTAAATTAATACATAGCATTAGAAATCTTCCTTACGAAGAAAGATTGAAGACCCTAAAATTACATTCACTTGTAAGACGTAGAATGAGGAGACATGATCGAGGTATACAAGTGGAAAATGGGTATTAACAAAGGGGATATAAATAAGGTCTTGAGGATATCTCTCCAAGAGAGAACCCGCAATAATGGATTCAAGTTAGATAAGTTTAGATTTAGAAAGGATATAGGAAAGTATTGGTTTGGAAATAGGGTAGTTGATGAGTGGAACAGTCTGCCTAGTAGGGTTATTGAAGCTAGGACCTTGGGTAGTTTCAAATTTAGGTTGGATAAATTCATGAGTGAGAGGGTTGGATAAATTCATGAGTGAGAGGGTTGGATTTGAGTGGGACTCGCGCATGAGTGGGTAGAATTGTCAAAGCTTATTTCTTGGGTAGCATTGAAAATTGGGTTGAGCAAATATTCTGTTAGTGGGACGGATTGTGAAGGACCTGCTAGTATGGGCCAACAGGCCTGCTGCAGTGTTCCTCCTTTCTTATGTTCTTATGTTCTTATGTAACAAAAATCATGAAAATTAGACACGTGCGACATCTGGGTATCTTTATTGTAGACGTTTCGCCATCCAGTGGCTTTATCAATACAGATTCTAGGACATAACGGAGACAGTAGAACTATATACAAAGATGAGGTAATCAATCCTCGGCCATGGAGTTGGTGTTAACAGCACCGTAGTTGTGGAGATGCTCCACAGACTCCACAACTACGGTGCTGTTAACACCACTCAAAGGGTGAGTTGATTACCTCATCTTTTGACATAATTCTACTGTCTCCAAGTTATGTCTTAGAATCTGTATTGATAAAGCCACTGAATGGCGAACGTCTACAATAAAGATACCAGATGTCACCATGTCTAATTTTCATCTTATTGATACTGTATCGGATGTGAAAAATTTAGATATCCGGTATGCGGATGTGTATACGGATGTCTTACTTGCTTATTTTGCGGATGCGGATGCGGATATCTGCTAACAGTAAAATACGGATGCGGATGCGGATATCTGCTTACAGTAAAATACGGATGCGGATGCGGATGCGGATATCTGCTTACGGTAAATGCGGATGCGGATGCGGATGCGGATGCGGATGCGGATTACGGATGTCACATCTTGACATCCGGGCGGATGCGGATGCGGATTTTGCAAGACAGTCATAAAACACCTGATTTTTGTTTTTTTACCACATGGCAAATACTTTCATATCCCATATAATGGAAATAAATGGTATAAAATACCGACACAATGGAAAAATAAACACATAAGCAGTATAATGTGATCCTTTATTGACAACGTTTCGCCCACGCATGGCTTTATCGAAGTCACAGACAGATCTACCTGGAAAATGAGCAACATGGAGATATATATAGGGTACAGTCAGGTGGAGAATGCTGGGTCAGGTGGAGAAAGCTGCATATGAGTCTTAAAAGTAGTGTGATAGTTAAAAACATAGTGTGACTTAAAGGACCTGCAGTGTACCATTCTTGAGTTCTAGGTGGGATAGCGTTGAAGAAGTTTCTTGGCAATAGGTTCAGCTATGTTGTAGAAGCCGTTGTTCTGGTTGAAGTTGTTGGATATACAGATGAATGATGATTCTAGGATTCTTCGGTATTGCGTGTTGTCTTCTCTGGCGATGAGTCTTGCGTTTCTGTAGTTGATTAAATGGTTGTGTAAATTTCGGTGTTGAACACGGCATTTCTTGAGTCGTCAGATCTGCCTGCGTACTGGTGTTCTGAAATGCGTGTTTGTAGGTCTCTGGATGTTTCGCCAACGTATAATTTGCTGCAGCCATTACAAGGGATTGTGTATACCCCTGCCGTGGATTGAAGCTTTTCCTGTCTGTTACTGGTAATGTCCTTAATGGTAGTGGATGTGGAGGTGGATACTCGGAATGAGGTCTTAGAAAAAAATGTTGGAAACTTGTTTGGAAATGGAGTTGGTGGGAAGGACTATGTATCTCTTCTCAGCAGTGTCTTCTCTGGGTGTGTTGAAGATGTTTAATGCCCGTCGTCTGCAGTCTCTAATGAGGATCTAATAAAGGATCACATTATACTGCTTATGTGTTTATTTTTCCATATCCCATATAAAGAAATAATTTATCCCATATAAAGAAATTTATTTATCCCATATAAAGAAATTAGATCGAATAGAAATGACCCAAAATGGATGAATAATAGGCTTAAATATCTTTTAGGGCAGAAGAAAGGAATTTATAGGCGTATCAAAAGAGGTGAGGGTCATCTTATGAATCAGTATATTGACATTAAGAGGACGTTAAAAGGGATAAGAAAAGCTAAGCGGGACTACGAATTAAAGTTGCTAGGATTCGAAAACTAACCCAAAACGTTTTTCCAGGTGTATAGAACAAAAGTTAGAGATAAGATAGGTCCCTTAAAATAATTATGGGTATCTTACTGACAAAGAGAATGAAATGTGCTCTATTTTAATAATTATTTTCTCTGGTTTCACTCAGGAAGACACTAATAATATCCCAAGAATTAGGTATTTTAGTGGGCCTGAAGAAGATAAATTATGTAGTATCACAGTCACTAGCGAAATGGTTATCAAACAGATAGACCGTTTGAAGCAAAATAAATCGCCAGGCCCTGATGAGCTTTTTCAAGGGTTATTAAGGAATGCAAATTGAACTCTGTGAACCCTTAACTAACATTTTTAACTATCTCTTCAAACAGGTGTAGGCCGGATACGTGGAAGATGGCTAATGTAATTCCTATTTTTAAAGCAGGGGACAAGTCGTTACCATCAAATTACCGCCCAATAAGTCTAACATCAATTGTAGGCAAATTACTAGAGTCGATTATAGCGGATAACATAAGAAGCCATCTCGATAGGCATAATTTGATTAATGATACTCAGCATGGATTCACCAGGGCCGTTCCTGCCTAACTAATTTATTAACTTTTTCAGTAAGGCTTTGAGGCAGTTGATAATGATAAAGAATTCGATATTGTTTATTTGGATTTTAGTAAGGCTTTTGATAGAGTACCACATCAGAGACTGTTAAAGAAAGTGGCTGCTCATGGCATTGGGGAAAAGATGTTGTCATGGATCGAGTCATGGCTCACCAATAGGAAGCAGAGGTGTGCATAAATGGGGTTAAATCGGAGTGGGGATCTGTAACAAGTGGCGTTCCTCAGGGATCGGTTTTGGGCCCGTTGTTGTTATAATATATATAAATGACCTTGACGAGGGAATTTCTAGTGATATGAGCAAATTCGCTGATGACACGAAGATAGGTAGGATAATCGATTCAGACGTAGATGTCAGTGAACTACAGGAGGATTTAGACAAACTCAATTCCTGGTCAGAAAATGGCAGATGCAGTTCAATGTAGATAAATGCAAAGTTCTTAAGCTCGGGAGTGTCCATAACCCAAGCACTTATAAGTTAAATAACGTAGAACTTAGCCATACAGATTGCGAGAAGGACTTGGGGGTGATGGTAAGCAGCAACCTTAAACCAAGACAGCAATGCCTAAGCGTGCGAATAAGGCAAATAGATTACTGGGATTTATATCAAGAAGTGTTAGCAACAGAAGTCCAGAGGTTATATTACAGCTTTATACATCATTAGTAAGGCCTCACCTAGATTACGCAGCTCAGTTCTGGTCTCCATATTACAGAATGGACATAAATTCGTTAGAAAACATTCAGCGTAGAATGACTAAATTAATACATAGCATTAGAAATCTTCCTTACGAAGAAAGATTGAAGACCCTTAAATTACATTCACTTGTAAGACGTAGAATGAGGGAGACATGATCGAGGTATACAAGTGGAAAATGGTATTAACAAAGGGATATAAATAAGGTCTTGAGGGTATCTCTCCAAGAGAGAACCCGCAATAATGGATTCAAGTTAGATAAGTTTAGATTTAGAAAGGATATAGGAAAGTATTGGTTTGGAAATAGGGTAGTTGATGAATGGAACAGTCTGCCTAGTAGGGTTATTGAAGCAAGGACCTTGGGTAGTTTTAAATTTAGGTTGGATAAATTCATGAGTGAAAGGGGTTGGATTTGATTGGGAATTGCACATGAGTAAATAAAATTATCAAAGCTTATTTCTTGGGTAGCATTGAAAATTAGGTTGAACAAATATTCTGTTAGTGGGATGGAATGTGAAGGACCTGCCTAGTATGGGCCAACAGGCCTGCTGCAGTGTTCCTCCTTTCTTATGTTCTTATGTTCTTAATACTTAAAGTTTATGATTGGAAGGTTTTTCTTCATGAATAACAGTTTCTCTGCATTTTCTGCCAGAAGTCGTTTTCGTTTGTTGGCCTATATCAAGCCACAAACACATCTCATATCTGTTTGTGACTGAGATCTGTTTGTCACAAACAGATCTGTTTGTCACAAACAGATCTCAGTCTAATACAAAGAAGAATGGGTTTAATTGGTGTCGTGGGTTCGGGAGTGAATTCTTGGGTAGTGGTGATTTTGATAAGGACCTGCCTTGCATGGGCCAGTAGGCCCATGATGAAGGAATTGCAAGTGACATGAGTAAATTTGCTGATGATACAAAAATAGGCCGTATAATTCATTCTGAGGAGGATAACAGTGAACTCCAGGAGGATTTGGATAAATTAATGTCTTGGTCTGAAAAGTGGCAGATGAAGTTCAATGTGGACAAGTGTAAGGTGCTTGTCGTTGGTAATGAAAATATCCCTCGAATTTATAAACTAGGTGAAGTTGAGCTTGATCATACAGAATGTGAAAAAGACTTGGGAGTCATGGTAAGCAGAAATCTAAAGCCAAGACAACAGTGCCTAAGTGTGCGCAATAAGGCTAACAGATTACTAGGATTTATTTCAAGAAGTATAAGCAACAGAAGTCCAAAAGTTATTTTACAGCTCTATACATCACTAGTGAGACCTCATTTGGATTATGCAGCTCAGTTTTGGTCTCCTTACTACAGGATGGATATAGATTCATTGGAGAACATACAAAGAAGAATGACTAAAATGATTTACAGTATAAGAAATCTCCCGTATGAAGATAGACTTAGAGCGTTGAATCTCCACTCTCTGGAGAGACGTAGAATGAGGGAGATATCATCGAGGTGTACAAGTGGATGATGGGCATAAACAAAGGAGATATTAATAAAATACTGAGGATATCGAACCAAGTAAGAACGAGAAATAACGGATTTAAATTGGATAAATTTAGATTTAGAAAGGACATAGGCAAGTACTGGTTTTCGAACAGAGTTGTAGATTCGTGGAACAATCTTCCGAGTACTGTGATAGAGGCTAGGACCTTTGGGGGGCTTTAAAAGAGATTGGACAAATATATGAGTGGGAGGGGGTGGGTTTGATTTGTGTCGTGAGTACGGGAATAAATTTTAGGTAGTGGTGGTTTTGATAAGGACCTGCCTTGTATGGGCCAGTAGGCCTTCTGCAGTGTTCCTCCATTCTTATGTTCTTATGTTCTTATAAGAACATAAGCAAGGAGGAACACTGCAGCAGGCCTGTTGGCCCATACTAGGTAAGTCCTTCACAATCCGTCCCACTAACAATATTTTCCCACTCAAATCCAACCCCTCTCACTCATGTGTTTATCCAACCTAATATGTTTATCAAACGCTATTTACATCCCTATATTAATTCCTGTTTTCCATTTATACACCTCCACAGTGTTACTGGGTGTGTCTCTCACACATGCAGATGAATGGTTCAGAGAACCGACATGTTGGTAAATTAGACACAGTCCAATACAAAGGAGAATGATGTAATCAGTCCCTTAGCCTTGACTCAATGTTGTCAGTCCATCAATCTTGATAATAATACAACATATGTGTGAAGAAGTGACTTATATACCGTAGGCAGGAGAGGTGCAGCAGTAGGAGGAGGTGTCACATTTGACCAATGTGGAAGTAGGTGGTGGCCAAGGGTTAGGCAAGTGAAGAATTTCCTGTATTAAGATACCAAGATGTTGCTGTGTCAGACAGCAACTCCAGGTTGAGGGACTGACCACCTCAAACTCCTCCTGTTCTTCACGATTCTCCTTTGTATGGACTGATGAAGCCACTGTGTGGAGAAACGTTTCCTCAATAAAAATACATAAGAACATAAGAAAGGAGGAACACTGCAACAGGCCTGCTGGCCCATACAAGGCATGTCCTTCACAATCCATCCCACTAACAAAATATTTTCTCAACCTAATTTTCAATGCATATGTGTCTAATAAACACATAAGCAGTATAATTTATAATTTATTTCCATTGTATATATGTCTAATTTATCAGCCTTGTAGGGTTATTGAAGCTAGCACCTTGGGTAGTTTTAAATTTAGGTTGGATAAATTCATGAGTGAGAGGGTTGATTTGAGGGACTTGTACATGAGTAAAAGAATTATCAAAGCTTATTTCTTGGATAGAATTGAAAATTTGGTTGGGCAGCATACATAAGGGGGATTACCAACAAACCCCTGGCTGTCTTCAAGCAGGCACTGGAGAGGCACCTAAAGTCGGTACCTGACCAGCAGGCTGTGGTTCGTACGTTGGACTGCGTGCGGCCAGCAGTAACAGCCTGATTGATCAGGCTCTGGTCCAACATGAGGCCTGGTCACAGACCGGCCGCAGGGCGTTGACCCCTGGAATTCTCTCCAGGTAAACTCCAGGTTAGTGGGGTGGATTGTGAAGGACTTGCCTAGTATGGGCCAAGAGGCCTGCTGCAGTGTTCCTCCTTTCTTATGTTCTCTCTCTCTTTTTCTTCTTCTTCTTCTTTTTGCACAGTCATTAGTTATATTAGCGATGTTAATTTGTAAATCATAAGAACAGTTTGTGGAAACAAACATGCAAGCTCTGTAATTAGTTAATCGCCACATCGCTTTGTTAGCGATGCGGATGTGATATTTATTTATAGTGATTACGGATGGGAGGGATGGGATGTCTCATTTAGAAATACGGATGCGGATGTGATTAGCGGATGTCGGGATGGATGGATACGGATATCCGATACATCCCTACTGTATATTAGGATGTATCGGATATCCGTATCCGCATCCGCATCCCCGAGCATCCGCATAAATTCTTACATCCGCATCCGCATTTTCTAAATGAGACATCCGCATCCGTACTTTCCTAAATGAGACATCCGCATCCGTAATCACTATTAAATAAATATCCGCATCCGCATCCGGGCCTAACAAAGCAGATGTGGCGGATATTATAACCTAAATTACAGAGCTTGCATGTTTGTTTCCACAAACTTGTTCTTATGATTTACAAATTAACATCGCAGCTTCAAATATTATAACTTAATACTGCAGAGAGAGAGAGAGAGAGAGAGAGAGAGAGAGAGAGAGAGAGAGAGAGAGAGAGAGAGAGAGAGAACATAAGAAAGGAGGAACACTGCAGCAGGCCTCTTGGCCCATACTAGGCAGGTCCTTCACAATCCACCCCACTAACCTGAAGTTTACCTGGAGAGAATTCCAGGGGTCAACGCCCCTGCGGCCCGGTCTGTGACCAGGCCTCATGTTGGACCAGAGCCTGATCAATCAGGCTGTTACTGCTGGCCGCACGCAGTCCAACGTACGAACCACAGCCTTGCTGGTCAGGTACCGACTTTAGGTGCCTCTCCAGTGCCTGCTTGAAGACAGCCAGGGGTTTGTTGGTAATCCCCCTTATGTATGCTGCCCAACCAAATTTTCAATTCTATCCAAGAAATAAGCTTTGATAATTCTATTTACTCATGTACAAGTCCCACTCAAATCCAACCCCTCTCACTCATGAATTTATCCAACCTAAATTTAAAACTACCCAAGGTGCTAGCTACAATAACCCTACAAGGCTGATAAATTAGACACATGCAATGGAAATAAATTATAAATTATACTGCTTATGTGTTTATTAGACACATATGCATTGAAAATTAGGTTGAGCAAATATTTTGTTAGTGGGATGGATTGTGAAGGACCTGCCTTGTATGGGCCAGCAGGCCTGTTGCAGTGTTCCTCCTTTCTTATGTTCTTATGTATTTTTATTGAGGAAACGTTTCTCCACACAGTGGCTTCATCAGTCCAACAAAGGAGAATCGTGGAAAAATAAACACATAAGCAGTATAATGTGATCCTTATTGACAAGTTTGCCCACGCAGTGGGCTTTATCGAGTCACAGACAGATCTACTTGAAAAATGAGCAACATGGAGATATATATAGGGTACAGTCAGGTGGAGAAAGCTGCATGTGAGTCTTAAAAGTAGTGTGATAGTTAAAAACATAGTGTGACTTAAAGGACCTGCAGTGTACCATTCTTGAGTTCTAGGTGGGATAGCGTTGAAGAAGTTTCTTGGCAATAGGTTCAGCTATGTTGTAGAAGCCGTTGTTCTGGTTGAAGTTGTTGGATATACAGATGAGTGATGATTCTAGGATTCTTCGGTATTGCTGTTGTCTTCTCTGGCGATGAGTCTTGCGTTTCTGTAGTTGATTAAATGGTTGTGTAAATTTCGGTGTTGAACACAGGCATTTCTTGAGTCGTCAGATCTGCCTGCGTACTGGTGTTCTGAAATGCGTGTTTGTAGGTCTCTGGATGTTTCGCCAACGTATAATTTGCTGCAGCTATTACAAGGGATTGTGTATACCCCTGCCGTGGATTGAAGCTTTTCCTGTCTGTTACTGGTAATGTCCCTAATGGTGGTGGATGTGGAGGTGGATACTCGGAATGAGGTCCTAGAAAAAATGTTGGAAACTTGAACCTAAAATGTTGGAAACTTGAACCTATTGCCAAGAAACTTCTTCAACGCTATCCCACCTAGAACTCAAGAATGGAACACTGCAGGTCCTTTAAGTCACACTATGTTTTTAACTATCACACTACTTTTAAGACTCACATGCAGCTTTCTCCACCTGACCCAGCATTCTCCACCTGACTGTACCCTATATATATCTCCATGTTGCTCATTTTCCAGGTAGATCTGTCTGTGACTCGATAAAGCCCACTGCGTGGGCGAAACGTTGTCAGTAAAGGATCACATTATACTGCTTATGTGTTTATTTTTCCATTGTGTCGGTATTTTATACCATTTATTTCCAAAGGAGAATCGTGAAGAACAGGAGGAGTTTGAGGTGGTCAGTCCCTCAGCCTGGAGTTGCTGTCTGACACAGCAACATCTTGGTATCTTAATACAGGAAATTCTTCACTTGCCTAACCCTTGGCCACCACCTACTTCCACATTGGTCAAATGTGACACCTCCTCCTACTGCTGCACCTCTCCTGCCTACTGTATATAAGTCACTTCTTCACACATATGTTGTATTATTATCAAGATTGATGGACTGACAACATTGGGTCAAGGCTAAGGGACTGATTACATCATTCTCCTTTGTATTAGACTGATGAAGCCACTGTGTGGCGAAACGTTTCCTCAATAAAGATACCCAAGTGTTGCATCTGTGTCTAATTTATCAACATGTCGGTTCTCTGAACCATTCATCTGCATGTGTGAGAGACACACCCAGTAACACTGTGGAGGTGTATAAATGGAAAACAGGAATTAATATAGGGATGTAAATAGCCTAGGATTTTAAACTGATAGAAGATAGAGGTATGGGTGTGTGTGGGAAACAGTCAGTTAGCAACACTATGGCTGAAAACAGTATGTGTATAAAAGAAATTCATCATAAAGTTACAAATAAATACAATGGATCAGGTCAGCAAACAAAGGAAGACAGCAGAGGGAAACAAGGGACTAGCTCCCTTAAGGTTTACTATACTAATAGCCGGAGTTTAAGAAATAAGATAGATGAGTTAAGATTAATTGCAAGTGCAGGAAACATAGATATTATTGCTATAACAGAGACCTGGCTCAATCTGAAAGATAGAGAGGCCTTCCCGAATGTCACATACAAGGCCATAAATTATTCCCCACCGATAGGGTCAAAAGGGAAAGGGGGGTGGAGTAGGATGTAGTCAGAGACAATTTAAATTGTTGTGTTAGACAAGATATTAAAAAATTAAAACGTCAGCCACTGAATCTGTTTGGTTACAGCTTCTTAAGGGGCCCTGTAAAAATTATCTTGGGTGTGATTTACAGGCCCCCCAAAACTTTTATAGGGGGTGCAGTAAACTTCTATGGGGTGAAATTCGTAAGGCATCTACATATGAAAATTTGGGGTTTAAAGGGAGATTTCAACTTTTGGGCAAATTGACTGGGGCAATTTGACAGGAAATTTAGAGTCAAGGGCTTTCTTTTATAGATTCAGGATTGTTTTTTTAAACAAAGGGGGACGGAACCAACTAGAGGAAATAACCTTTAGACTTGGTTCTTTCCAGCAGGAAACGCTAGTTAATAATCTTGAGGTTAATGATGAGCTTGGGGAAAGTGATACAAATCACCAGTTTTAATATATCATAAGAACATAAGAAAGGAAATTTTCAGAAGTGCCCACTGGCCCATACAAGGCAGGTCCTTATCAAAAACCCCCACTACCCAAGAATTTACCCCTGTACTCACGACACTAATCAAACCCGAAATAAAGCCCCAAAC
>WNWK01034856.1:0-15000 GCA_009830355.1 Cherax destructor
CCTTCAGAGTCCAGGCTCTGTACCTTCCACCTCCAGGACTGTAACATTCCCACATCTCCTTCAGAGTCCAGGCTCTGTACCTTCAACCTCCATGACTGTAACATTCCCACATCTCCTTCAGAGTCCAGGCACTGTACCTCTCACCTCCAGGACTCTAACATTCCCACCTCTCCTTCAGAGTCCAGGCTCTGTACCTCCCACCTCCAGGACTCTAACATTCCCACCTCTCCTTCAGAGTCCAGGCACTGTACCTTCCACCTCTAGGACTGTAACATTCCCACCTCTCCTTCAGAGTCCAGGCACTGTACCTTCCACCTCCAGGACTGTAACATTCCCACATCTCCTTCAGAGTCCAGGCTCTGTACCTTCCACCTCCAGGACTGTAACATTCCCACCTCTCCTTCAGAGTCCAGGCACTGTACCTCCCACCTCCAGGACTGTAACATTCCCACCTCTCCTTCAGAGTCCAGGCACTGTACCTCCATACTCCTGACTACCTTCATAAAGGTTACCTTGGTCTCACTTAAACAGGCACTACTCCGATCTGAAACGCTTGCACCAGCCTGCTGGCTGGCCAAGCCTCTAGCACTTAAAACCTTAACCCACTCCCTCCACTTTTTCCTGGGACAAGCCCTACTCCTCCTACTTTCCACCGTAGATTGATCAGCGTCTTGGTCGTCCTATACTGCTCTACTCTCTCTATGCTCAAATCGCCTCAACAATCCCTCCTCATCCCTCGGAATTATACTTAGTATGTTAATCCCACACCATCTTCTAATTTCTTCACTCTGGTTTCTGTGTACAATATTTACACCACACATACAGTAGCTCTCATCTCCACTGCTGCCTCCAACCTCCTCCTCCTCCCTGCAACCTCCTCCTCCTCCCTGCAACCTCCTCCTCCTCCCTGCAACCTCCTCCTCCTCCCTGCAACCTCCTCCTCCTCCCTGCAACCTCCTCCTCCTCCTCCTCCCTGCAACCTCCTCCGCCTCCCTGCAACCTTTACAACCAGACACACCTTCAAAACTGTTATAATGTAGCTGGGACTCACGACTGACGAGCTCATTCACACACCCAGGTACGGCACTTGTATTGAACCAGTATTATTATTATTATTAATAATAATAATAATAATAATAATAATAATAATATTAATAATAATAATATATATATTATTATTATTATTATTATTATTATTATTATTAATATATATAATAATAATAATAATAATAATAATAATAATAATAATAATAATAATATATTATTATTATTATTATTATTATTATTATTATTATTATTATTATATATAAAATAATAATAATAATAATAATAATATATAATAATAATAATATTATTATTATTATTATATATTATTATTATTATTATTATTATTATTATTATTATTATTATTTTATTATTTATTATTATTATTATTATTATTATTACTATATTATTATTTGACTCGTGTTCACCTTGACTCTGTGTTCACTTGACTCGTGTTACTACCTTGTACTTACTCAGTGTTCACCTTGACTCTGTGTTCACCTTATGACTTACTCTAGTGTTCACCTTGACTCTAGTGTTCACCTTGACTCTAGTGTTCACCTTGACTCTGTGTTCACCTTGACTCTAGTGTTCACCTTGACTCAGTGTTCACCTTGACTCTAGTGTTCACCTTGACTCTAGTGTTCACCTTGACTCTAGTGTTCACCTTGACTCTAGTGTTCACCTTGACTCTAGTGTTCACCTTGACTCTCAGTGTTCACCTTGACTCTAGTGTTCACCTTGACTCTCGTGTTCACCTTGACTCTAGTGTTCACCTTGACTCTAGTGTTCACCTTGACTCTAGTGTTCACCTTGACTCTAGTGTTCACCTTGACTCTAGTGTTCACCTTGACTCTAGTGTTCACCTTGACTCTAGTGTTCACCTTGACTCTAGTGTTCACCTTGACTCTAGTGTTCACCTTGACTCTAGTGTTCACCTTGACTCTAGTGTTCACCTTGACTCTAGTGTTCATGACTCTGTGTTCACCTTGACTCTAGTGTTCACCTTGACTCTAGTGTTCACTCTGACTCTAGTGTTCACCTTGACTCTAGTGTTCACCTTGACTCTAGTGTTCACCTTGACTCTAGTGTTCACCTTGACTCTAGTGTTCACTTGACTCTAGTGTTCACCTTGACTCTAGTGTTCACCTTGACTCTAGTGTTCACCTTGACTCTAGTGTTCACCTTGACTCTAGTGTTCACTTCTTGACTCTAGTGTTCACCTTGACTCTAGTGTTCACCTTGACTCTAGTGTTCACCTTGACTCTAGTGTTCACCTTGACTCTAGTGTTCACCTTGACTCTAGTGTTCACCTTGACTCTAGTGTTCACCTTGACTCTAGTGTTCACCTTGACTCTAGTGTTCACCTTGACTCTAGTGTTCACCTTGACTCTAGTGTTCACCTTGACTCTAGTGTTCACCTTGACTCTAGTGTTCACCTTGACTCTAGTGTTCACCTTGACTCTAGTGTTCACCTTGACTCTAGTGTTCACCTTGACTCTAGTGTTCACCTTGACTCTAGTGTTCACCTTGACTCTCGTGTTCACCTTGACTCTAGTGTTCACCTTGACTCTAGTGTTCACCTTGACTCTCGTTGTTCACCTTGACTCTCGTGTTCACCTTGACTCTCTTGTTCACCTTGACTCTAGTGTTCACCTTGACTCTAGTGTTCACCTTGACTCTCGTGTTCACCTTGACTCTCGTGTTCACCTTGACTCTCTTGTTCACCTTGACTCTAGTGTTCACCTTGACTCTCGTGTTCACCTTGACTCTCGTGTTCACCTTGACTCTCGTGTTCACCTTGACTCTAGTGTTCACCTTGACTCTAGTGTTCACCTTGACTCTCGTGTTCACCTTGACTCTGTGTTCACCTGACTCGTGTCACTTGACTCTAGTGTTCACCTTGACTCTGTTCACTTGACTCTGTGTTCACCTTGACTCTCTGTTCACCTTGACTCTAGTGATTACCTTGACTCTAGTGTTCACCTTGACTCTCGTGTTCACCTTGACTCTCGTGTTCACCTTGACTCTCGTGTTCACCTTGACTCTAGTGTTCACCTTGACTCTCGTGTTCACCTTGACTCTCGTGTTCACCTTGACTCTCGTGTTCACCTTGACTCTTTCACGACTCTGTTCACCTTGACTCTACGTGTTCACCTTGACTCTGTTCACCTTGACTCGTGTTCACCTTGACTCTTGTTCACCTTGACTCTAGTGTTATTGACCTTGTACTGACTCTGTGTTCACCTTGACTCTAGTGTTCACCTTGACTCTCGTGTTCACCTTGTTACTCTGTGTTCACCTTGATCTGGTCACTGCTCTGTGTTCACCTTGACTCTCTTGTTCACCTTGACTCTAGTGTTCACCTTGACTCTCGTGTTCACCTTGACTCTCGTGTTCACCTTGACTCTAGTGTTCACCTTGACTCTCGTGTTCACCTTGACTCTAGTGTTCACCTTGACTCTCTGTTCACCTTGACTCTAGTGTTCACCTTGACTCTAGTGTTCACCTTGACTCTTGTTCACCTTGACTCTCTGTTCACCTTGACTCTCTGTTCACCTTGACTCTCAGTTTCACCTTGACTCTAGTGTTCACATTTGACTCCTAGTGTCACCTTGACCTCTGTTCACATTGCTCCCATGTTCACCTTGACTCTCTGTTCACATTGACTCAGTGTTCACCTTGACCTCTGTTCACATTACCTCCACGTGTTCACACTCTAGTCCTTCACATTGACTCGTGTTCACCTTGACTAGTGCTCACCTTACTCCAGTGTTCAACTTACTATAGTCTTCCTACCAGTGTACATCTTACACTATGTCACTTGACCATCACTTGTCCTGTATCACTGACTCGTTCACCACAGGTGCCTCAACACATGTCCTTCCACAGGTGCCTCAACACATGTCCTTCCACAGGTGCCTCAACACATCAGTCCTTCCACTAGGTCCTTACCATTGTCACCTTCCACGTGTACTACTCTAGTTCTATCCTCAGTGACTCAACACATGTCACTTCCGTCCTCAACACTGTCCTTACACAGGTCGCTCAACACCATGTCCTTATCTTCTTTCAGGTGCCTCAAACATTCCTTCCACGTGCCTTCAACACAAGTTCCACAGGTGCCTCAACATCATGTCTTCCACATGCCTCAACACATAGTCTTCAAGGTGCTCAACACATGTCCTTCACAGTGCTCAACAGTCCTTAACAGGTGCCTAACACAGTCTCACATCTACCTACTTCAGTCAACTGTCCTTCATGGTCACATTAGTCCTTCACAGTCCAACAGTCCTTCTCAGTCTCATGTCCTCACAGTGCCTCAACACATGTCCTACAGGTGCGTCACATAAGTCCTTCCTCAGGTGCCTCAACACATATCCTTCCACAGGTGCCTCAACACATGTCCTTCCACAGGTGCCTCAACACATCAGTTCTTCCACAGGTGCCTCAACACATGTCCTTCCACAGGTGCCTCAACACATGTCCTTCCACAGGTGCGTCAACACATCAGTCCTTCCACAGGTGCCTTAATTCACCACCCTCTTACCCCTCGTCTGTTCTATGGTTCATCTCACCTCACAAGTTCACTTGGTCTACAGTCCCTGTCTCCAGTACGCTTAACACCGTGGTCACAATATCGTATCTTTGGTCACAATACCGTATCCTTGGTCTAAATACCGTGTCCTTGGTCACAATACCGTATCCTTGGTCACAATACCGTATCCTTGGTCAAATACCGTGTCCTTGGTCACAATACCGTATCTTTGGCCACAATACCGTGTCCTTGGTCACAATACCGTATCCTTGGCCACAATACCGTATCCTTGGTCACAATACCGTGTCCTTGGTCACAATACCGTATCCTAATACGCGTCTTGGTCACAATACCGTATCCTGGCAAGTATCTGGTCACAATACCGGTCCTTGGTCACAATACCGTATCTTTGGCCAATACTGTATCCTTGGCACAATATGTCCTTGGTCACATACGTATCTGGCCAAACGTATCTTGGTCACAATACCGTATCCTTGTCACATACCTATCTGGTCCCAATACGCGTCCTGGTCACAATACCGTATCCTTGGTCACAATACCGTGTCCTTGGTCACAATTTCGAGCCAAAGAGGAAGAATACGTCAATTGAAGCACTTGAAAGGCGTGAGAGTGTAAACACGAGAACCATCTCAATATAGCTCACACGCCAAGGACTTGTATATGAAGTTATGTAAGACAAACATGTGATGGAAATGAAGGGATACTAAGAGCAGGTCTTAGGGGTGAGGACCCAGCAACTGATACTAAGAGCAGGTCTCGGGGGTGAGGACCCAGCAACTGATATTAGGAGCAGGTCTCGGGGGTGAGGACCCAGCAACTGATATAGAGCAGGTCTCGGGGGTGAGGACCCAGCAACTGATACTAAGAGCAGGTCTTAGGGGTGAGGACCCAGCAACTGATACTAAGAGCAGGTCTCGGCGGTGAGGACCCTACTAAGAGCAGGTCTTAGGGGTGAGGACCCAGCAACTGATACTAAGAGCAGGTCTTAGGGGTGAGGACCCAGCAACTGATACTAAGAGCAGGTCTTAGGGGTGAGGACCCAGCAACTGATACTAAGAGCAGGTCTTAGGGGTGAGGACCCAGCAACTGATACTAAGAGCAGGTCTCGGGGGTGAGGACCCAGCAACTGATACTAAGAGCAGGTCTCGGGGGTGAGGACCCAGCAACTGATACTAAGAGCAGGTCTTAGGGGTGAGGACCCAGCAACTGATACTAAGAGCAGGTCTCGGGGGTGAGGACCCTACTAAGAGCAGGTCTCAGGGGTGAGGACCCAGCAACTGATATAGAGCAGATCTTAGGGGTGAGGACCCAGCAGCTGATACTAAGAGCAGGTCTCGGTGAGGACCCAGCAACTGATGCTAAGGCAGGTCTTAGGGTGAGGACAGCAACTGATACTAAGAGCAGGTCTCAGGGGTTGAGGCAACAACTGATACTAAAGGCAGGTCTTAGTTGAGGACCCAGCAACTGATACTAAAGAGCAGGTCTCAGGGAGTGAGGACCCAGCAACTGATACTAAGGCAGGTCTCAGGGGTGAGGACCAGCAACTGATACTAGAGCATGTCTCAGGGTGGACCCAGACAACTGATACTAAGAGCAAGTCACCGGTGAGGACCCAACAGCTGATACTAAGACCAGGTCTCGGGGGTGAGGACCCAGCAGCTGATACTAGAGCAGGTCTCGGGGTGAGGACCCAGCAGCTGATACTAAGAGCATCATCACTCAAAGGGTGAGGACCAGCAGCTGATACTAGAGCAGGTCTCGGTGAGGACCCAGCAACTGATACTAGAGCAGGTCTCGGGGGTGGGGACCCAGCAGGCGTGCAAGAGCAGGTCTCGGGGGGTGAGGACCCAGCAACTGATACTAAGAGCAAGTCTCGGGAGGTGAGGACCCAGCAACTGATACTAGGCAGGTCTCGGGGGTGAGGGACCCAGCAACTGATGCTAAGGCAGGTCTCGGGGTGGACCAGCAACTGATACTAAGAGCAGAGTCTCGGGGGTGAGGACCCAGCAACTGATACTAGAGCCCAGGTCTCGAGGGTGAGGACCCAGCAACTGATACTAAGGCAGCACAAGGAGCACTGATACTAGGCAGCACAGAGCACTGATCTAGGGAGCACAGAGCACTGATACTAGGCAGCACAGAGCACTGTCTAGGCAGCCCGGCACTGATACTGGCAGCACAGAGCACTGTACTAGGCAGCACAGAGCACTGATCTAGGCAGCACAGAGCACTGATACTAGGCAGCACAGAGCACTGATACTAGGGCAGCACAGAGCACTGATACTAGGGAGCACAGAGCACTGATACTAGGGAGCACAGAGCACTGATACTAGGCAGCACAGACACTGATACTAGGCAGCCACAGAGCACTGTCCCGGCGCACAGACACTGATACTAGGCAGCACAACCTGATACTAGGCAGCACAGAGCACTGATCTAGGGGCACAGAGCACTGATATTGGCAGCACAGAGCCTGATACTAGGGAGCACAGAGCACTGATCTAGGCGCAAAAGCACTGATACTAGCAGCACGAGAGCACTGGGTCTAGGCAGCACAGGCACTGGGTCTAAAGGCAGCCAGGGGCACTGATACTAGGCAGCACAGAGCCTGATACTAGGCAAACACAGCACTGATACTAGGCGCACAGGCACTGATCTAGCAGCACAAGGGACTGATCTAGGCAGCACGAGCACTGATACTAGGCAGCCGAGAGCACTGATATAGGGACACAGAGCACTGATACTAGGGAGCACGAGCCCCTGATACTAGGCACACAGGCACTGATACTAGGCGCACAGAGCACTGATACTAGGCAGCACAGACACTGATACTAGCAGCACAGGCACTGATACTAGGCAGCACAGAGCACGATACTAGGCAGCACAGAGAGCACTGATACTAGGCAACAGAGCACTGGGTACTAGGCAGCACAGGACTGATACTAGGCAGCACAGAGCACTGAATACTAGGGAGCACAGAGACTGATACTTGGCCCCGCACAGAGCACTGATACTAGGCAGCACAGAGCACTGATACTAGGCAGCACAGAGCACTGATACTAGGCAGCACAGGCACTGATACTAGCAGCACACTCCTGGTGCTAGCAGCACACCCCTGGTGCTAGTAGCAAACCCCCTGGTGCTAGCAGCACACCGGTGCTAGTAGCACACCCTGGTGCCAGTAAAGATACCCCTGGTGCCAGCAGCACACCCCTGGTGCTAGCAGCACACCCCTGGTGCTAGCAGCACACCCTGGTGCTAGCTAACACCCTGGTGCTAGCAGCACACCCCTGGTAATAACAGTAGCACACCCCTGGTGGTAGCAGTAGACACCCTGGTGCTAGCAGCACATCCTGGTGCGACAGCACACCCCTGGTGCTAGTAGCACACCCCTGGTGCTAGCATCACACCCCTGGTGCTATGAAGACTACCCTGGTGCTAGCAGCACACCCCTGTTAGCAGCACACCCCTGGTGCTAGTAGCACACCCCTGGTGCTAGCAGCACACCCCCTGGTGCTAGCAGCACACCCCTGATGCTAGCAGCACACCCTCTGGTGCTAGCAGCACACCCCTGATGCTAGCAGCACACCCCTGGTGCTAGTAGCACACTCCCTGGTGCTACTAGCACACCCTGGTGCTAGTAGCACACCCCTGGTGCTAGCAGCACACCCCTGGTGCTAGCAGCACACCCCTGGTGCTAGCAGCACACCCCTGGTGCAAGCAGCACACCCCTGGGATGCTAGCAGCACACCCTGGTGCTGGTGTAGCACACCCCTGGTGCTAGCAGCACACCCTCGGTGCGCAGTAGCACACCCCCGTGCTAGCAGCACACCCCTGGGTGCTAGCAGCACACCCTGGTGCTAGCAGCACACTCTGGTGCCAGCAGCACACCCCTGGTGCTAGTAGCACACCCTGGTGCTAGCAGCACACCCTGGTGCTAGCAGCACACCCTGGTGCTAGCAGCACACCCTGGTGCTAGAGCACACCCCTGGTGCTAGCAGCACACCCTGGTGCTAGAGCACACCCCTGGTGCTAGCAGCACACCCCTGGTGCTAGCAGCACACCCTGGTGCTAGAGCACACCCCTGGTGCTAGAGCACACCCTGGTGCTAGCAGCACACCCCTGGTGCTAGCAGCACACCCTGGTGCTAGTAGCACACCCCTGGTGCTAGCAGCACACCCCTGGTGCTAGCAGCGCACCCTGGTGCTAGCAGCACACCCTGGTGCTAGGGGACACCCCTGGTGCTAGCAGCACACCCTGGTGCTAGCAGCACACCCCTGGTGCTAGCAGCACACCCCTGGTGCTAGCAGCACACCTGGTGCTAGCAGCACACCCCTGGTGCTAGTAGCACACCCTGGCTGCCCCGGAGAGCACACCCCTGGTGCTAGCAGCACACCCTGGTGCTAGCAGCACACCCCTGGTGCAGCAGCACACCCCTGGTGCTAGCAGCACACCCGGTTGTACCTGGTAGCAGCACACCCTGGTGCTAGTAGCACACCCCTGGTGCTAGCAGCACACCCTGGTGCTAGAGCACCCGGTAGAGCACCCCTGGTGCTAGCAGCACACCCCTGGTGCTAGCAGCACACCCCTGGTGCTAGAGCACACCCCTGGTGCTAGCAGCACACCCCTGGTGCTAGCAGCACACCCCTGGTGCTAGAGCACACCCCTGTGCTAGCAGCACACCCCTGGTGCTAGTAGCACACCCTGGTGCTAGCAGCACACCCCTGGTGCTAGAGCACACCCTGGTGCTAGCAGCACACCCTGGTGCTAGCAGCACACCCCTGGTGCTAGCAGCACACCCTGGTGCTAGAGCACACCCCTGGTGCTAGCAGCACACCCTGGTGCTAGCAGCACACCCTGGCTATAGCACACCCTGGTGCTAGCAGCACACCCTGGTGCTAGCAGCACACCTGGTGCTAGAGCACACCCTGTGCTAGAGCACACCCTGGTGCTAGCAGCACACCCTGGTGCTAGCAGCACACCCTGGTGCTAGTAGCAACCCCTGGTGCTAGCAGCACACCCTGGTGCTAGCAGCACACCCCTGGTGCTAGCAGCACACCCTGGTCTAGCAGCACACCCTGGTGCTAGCAGCACACCCTGTGCTAGCAGCACACCCTGGTGCTAGTAGCACACCCCTGGTGCTAGCAGCACACCTGGTGCTAGAGCCACCCTGGTGCTAGCAGCACACCCCTGGTGCTAGAGCACACCCTGGTGCTAGAGCACACCCTGGTGCAGCAGCACACCCTGGTCAGCAGCACACCCTGGTGCTAGCAGACACCTGGTGCTAGCAGCACACCCTGGTGCTAGTAGCACACCCCTGGTGCTAGCACACACCCCTGGTGCTAGAGCACACCCCTGGTGCTAGCAGCACACCCTGGTGCTAGTAGCACACCCTGGTGCTAGTAGCACACCCCTGGTGCTAGCAGCACACCCTGGTGCTAGCAGCACACCCTTGGTGCTAGCAGCACACCCCTGGTGCTAGAGCACACCCCTGTGCTAGCAGCACACCCCTGGTGTAGAGCACACCCTGGTGCAGCTAGCATAGCACACCCCTGGTCTAGCAGCACACCCCTGGTGCTAGCAGCACCCCTGGTGCTAGAGCACACCCTGGTGCTAGAGCACACCCCTGTCTAGCAGCACACCCTGGTGCTAGAGCACACCCTGGTGCTAGTAGCAACCCCTGGTGCTACAGCACACCCCTGGTGCTAGAGCACACCCTGGTGCAGCAACCCTGGTGCGCAGCAACCCTGGTGCTAGAGCACACCTGTGCTAGAGCACACCCCTGGGCAGCAGCACACCCTGGTATAGCAGCACACCCTGGTGCTAGCAGCACACCCTGGTGCTAGCAGCACACCCCTGATGTAGCAGAACACCCGGTGTAGTAGCACACCTGGTGCTAGCAGCACACCCCTGGTGCAGTAGCACACCCTGGTGCAGCAGCACACCCTGGTGCTAGCAGCACACCCTGGTGCTAGCAGCACACCCTGGTGCTAGCAGCACACCCCTGATGCTAGCAGCACACCCCTGGTGCTAGTAGCACACCCTAGTGCTAAGCACACCCGGTGCAGTAGCACACCCTGGTAGCAGCACACCCTGGTGCTAGCAGCACACCCTGGTGCTAGCAGCACACCCTGGTGCTAGAGCACACCCTGGTGCTAGAGCACACCCTGGTGCTAGAGCACACCCTGGTGCTAGCAGCACACCCCTGGTGCTAGAGCACACCCTGGACTAGACACACCCTGGTGTAGCAGCACACCCTGGTGCTAGCAGCACACCCTGGTGCTAGAGCACACCTGTGCTAGCAGCACACCCCTGGTGCTAGAGACACCCTGGTGTAGCAGCACACCCTGGTGCTAGAGCAACCCTGGTGTTAGCAGCACCCTGGTGCTGAGCACACCCTGTGCTAGCAGCACACCCTGGTATAGCAGCACACCCTGGTGCAGCAGCACACCCTGGTGCTAGAGAAACCCTGGTGCTAGAGCACACCCTGGTGCTAGAGCACACCCCTGGTGCTAGTAGCAACCCCGGGTGCTAGCAGCACACCCTGGTGCTAGCAGCACACCCTGGTGCTAGCAGCACACCCTGTGCTAGCAGCACACCTGGTATAGCACACCCTGGTGCTAGCAGCACACCCTGGTGCTAGCAGCACATCCTGGTGCTAGCAGCACACCCTGGTGCTAGAGCACACCCTGGTGCTAGCAACCCTGGTGCAGAGACACCCTGTGCTAGCAGCACACCTGGTGCAGTAGCAACCCTGGTGCTAGTAGCACACCCTGGTGCAGCAGCACACCTGGTGCTAGCAGCACACCCTGGTTAGCAGCACCCTGGTGCTAGCAGCACACCCGTGCTAGCAGCACACCCCTGGTGCTAGTAGCACACCCTGGTGCTAGCAGCACACCCCTGGTGCTAGTAGCAACCCTGGTACTAGCAGCACACCCTGGTGCTACAGCACACCCTGGTGTAGCACACCCCTGGTGCTAGCAGCACACCCTGTGCTAGCAGCACACCCCTGGTGCTAGAGCACACCCTGGTGCTAGAGCACACCCTGGTGCTAGGGGGGGGGGGGGGGGGGGGGGGGGGGGGGGGGGGGGGGGGGGGGGGGGGAAAAAAAAAAAAAAAAAAAAAAAAAAAAAAAAAAAAAAAAAAAAACAGCACACCCCTGGTGCTAGTAGCACACCCTGGTGCTAGCAGCACACCCCTGGTGCTAGCAGCACACCCCTGGTGCTAGCAGCACACCTGGTGCTAGAGCACACCCCTGGTGCTAGTAGCACACCCTGGTGCTAGAGCACACCCTGGTGCTAGCAGCACACCCCTGGTGCTAGCGCACCCCCTGGTAGCAGCACACCCTGGTGCTAGCAGCACACCCCTGGTGATAGCAGCACACCCTGGTGCTAGTAGCACACCCCTGGTGCTAGCAGCACACCCCTGGTGCTAGTAGCACACCCCTGGTGCTAGTAGCACACCCTGGTGCTAGCAGCACACCCCTGGTGCTAGCAGCACACCCCTGGTGCTAGCAGCACACCCTGGTGCTAGCAGCACACCCCTGGTGCTAGCAGCACACCCCTGGTGCTAGCAGCACACCCCTGGTGCTAGTAGCACACCTCTGGTGCTAGAAGCACACCCCTGGTGCTAGCAGCACACCCCTGGTGCTAGCAGCACACCCCTGGTGATAGTAGCACACCCCTGGTGCTAGCAGCACACTCCTGGTGCTAGTAGCACACCCCTGGTGCTACCAGCACACCCCTGGTGCTAGTAGCACACCCCTGGTACTAGTAGCACACCCCTGGTGCTAGCAGCACACCCCTGGTGCTAGCAGCACACCCCTGGTGCTAGTAGCACACCCCTGGTGCTAGCAGCACACCCTGGTGCTAGTAGCACACCCCTGGTGCTAGTAGCACACCCCTGGTGCTAGCAGCACACCCCTGGTGCTAGCAGCACACCCCTGGTGCTAGCAGCACACCCCTGGTGCTAGCAGCACACCCCTGGTGCTAGTAGCACACCCCTGGTGCTAGCAGCACACCCCTGGTGCTAGTAGCACACCCCTGGTGCTAGCAGCACACCCCTGGTGCTAGCAGCACACCCCTGGTGCTAGCAGCACACCCCTGGTGCTAGCAGCACACCCCTGGTGCTATCAGCACACCCCTGGTGCTAGCAGCACACCCCTGGTGCTAGTAGCACACCCCTAGTAGCACGACCTCACCTCGCATCTCTTGTAGCTGTAGGAAGGGCGTACGGATACTGGAGGATGCCGGAGAAGGGTTTAGGGAGGCTGCTGGAGAGTAGGAGATGGACACACAGATGACTGCTTCATGCTGGAGAGCTGGGGATGATGCCGTGAGGCCTATGTCCCGATTTTGTGAAGAAATCGTGGACGATGCTCTGACTCAGGCACCCAGGAGACGCTGGAGATGACGGATGATGCTATAAGCCAGCGGATGAACTGGATGATCACGGATGATCGGCTGTTCGGCTGGTTCCCTACACTACACTCTGCTGTGGACCACTGCTGTCACCACTGTAATTACTGTTCTTGACTTACTCCTCTCAGGTCTAGTGCAGTAGAATGGTAGCGTAGGTGAAGAGATACGGCCGTAGACTAGACGGTGTTTTTTATTCGAAAGGTGTAGGTATACATGGGTGCAGAGCATGAGGGGACCGGGAGCCAGCTAGGGTACAACCTGCTTCAATGAGGTAGGCTGGAGAAGTGAGGCAGAAACATGGCAGGGCAGCCTGACATTTGTAGGCCTACAGAGGGCAGCACTGGAGTGCTGCGTAATTTGAAAGGGACTAAGTATAGGCTGCTTACATCTCCTCATAGGACATACCCCTTAGCTCCGGGACTAGTCTTGTTGCAAACCTTTGCACTTTCTCTAGCTTCTTTACGTGCTTGGCTAGATGTGGGTTCCAAACTGATGCTGCATACTCCAATATGGGCCTAACGTACACAGTGTACAGGGTCCTGAACGATTCTTTATTAAGATGTCGGAATGCTGTTCATAGGTTTGCTAGGCGCCCATATGCTGCAGCAGTTATTTGGTTGATGTGCGCCTCAGGAGATGTGCCTGGTGTTATACTCACCCCAAGATCTTTTTCCTTGATTGAGGTTTGTAGTCTCTGGTCCCCTAGACTGTACTCCGTCTGCGGTCTTCTTTGCCCTTCCCTAATCTTCATGACTTTGCACTTGGTGGGGTTGAACTCCAGGAGCCAATTGCTGGACCAGGCTTGCAGCCTGTCCAGATCCCTTTGTAGTTCTGCCTGGTCCTCGTCTGATTGAATTATTCTCATCAACTTCACATCATCTGCAAACAGGGACACTTCGGAGTCTATTCCTTCCGTCATGTCGTTCACAAATACCAGAAACAGCACCGGTCCAAGGACTGACCCCTGTGGAACCCCACTCGTCACCGGCGCCCACTCTGACACCTCGCCACATACCATGACTCGCTGCTGTCTTCCTGACAGGTATTCCCTGATCCATTGTAGTGCCTTCACTGTTATCCCTGCCTGGTCCTCCAGCTTTTGCACTAATCTCTTATGTGGAACTGTGTCAAACGCCTTCTTACAGTCCAAGAATATGCAATCTACCCACCCCTCTATTTCTTGTCTTACTGCTGTCACCCTGTCATAGAACTCCAGTAGGTTTGTGACACAGGATTTCCCGTTCCTGAAACCGTGCTGGCCATCGTTGATAAGCTCATTCCTTTCTAGGTGCTCCACCACTCTTCTCCTGACTATCTTCTCCATGACCTTGCATACTATACATGTCAGTGACACTGGTCTGTAGTTTAGTGCTACGTTCCTGTCTCCTTTTTTAAAAATTGGAACTACATTTGCTTGCTGTGTGTGTGTGTATGTGTGTGTACTCACCTAGTTGTACTCACCTAGTTGTTGTTGCAGGGGTCGAGACATAGCTCCTGGCCCCGCCTCTTCACTGGCCGCTACTGGGTCACTCTCCCTGCGCCATGAGCTTTATCATACCTCTTCTTAAAGCGTGTGTGTGTACTCACCTAGTTGTGGTTGCAGGGGACGAGTCACAGCTCCTGTGTGTGTGTGTGTGTACTCACCTAGTTGTGGTTGCAGGGGTCGAGTCACAGCTCCTGTGTGTGTGTGTGTGTATGTGTGTGTGTGTATGTGTGTGTGTGTGTGTGTGCCTTCTATACTTCATCCATTCTCTAACACACTTGGTTTTGGCCTCTCTACACCTAGGGG
Organism: Cherax destructor; assembly: GCA_009830355.1. Classification (NCBI taxonomy): domain Eukaryota; kingdom Metazoa; phylum Arthropoda; class Malacostraca; order Decapoda; family Parastacidae; genus Cherax; species Cherax destructor. Next base: position 14,813 of record WNWK01034856.1, read on the forward strand.
TGAACCATGGGCTCATCCTGGCTTTCTCGTTATTCCTGTTACCCTTGGGTACAAAACTCTCCTCAGCTTCCTTGCATATTGTTGTCATATATTCCATCATCTCGTTTACTGACTCCTCTGTCAGTTCTCTGTCCCACTGAACCCCGTGCAGGAAATTCTTCATGCCTGTGTAGTCCCCTCTCTTGTAG